>BRZM01002235.1:0-50159 GCA_033238685.1 Lates japonicus
CAGATAACCCAGTACACCTCAGAGAGTGCCACTGCGAGATTCCTTTGCATGTCCCTGCATAACGTCTCGAGAGTTTAGTGATGTAGTAACTTGCAGATTGGCTGATTGGCTACAGTGTCTAGTGAGCCAACTGGTAACATGCTAGCACCAGCCAGCCACAGTAGCTCATTGGCCAAGCTTGCCACCTGACGGTATACTGGCGAGCTTGATCGCCTACTGGACAATAAGCTAATACAGTCCATACCATTGGCAAAAGTCTCATGGCTGTCCACAAGCCATGGATCTTTTCTGGGGATAGTTTATTCCCCATTTGAAATAAATGTAAAAGATCCATGCAGATGCATTTTGGTTATAAACAAACCTTTACAGTGACACTGGGAACTTTAAAATGGACAATTACTTGCATTAGTATCTTTCTCAGCAGCTACTATTAATATAGTATTTTTTTTCACCTAATATATGTGACTGTACAGTTAATGCTATACGCATCTTAATATATTCAAGTTTTTTTTCTGACCAAAGTTTTGCAATTCCTACTGTTTCTAATGTGATCCCAGTGTAGTGTGGGAGGATTTTACTAAACAGTCTGTCAGCCTGCCTGCTACATTCTGCCCTAATGAGCTGCTAACACACCTAAATTTATCTCATTATATGGCTTTTACTGGACAGTTTTAGTGTAATAAATGTGTGCTATCTCCCATTAAAATGAAGCTCTTTAGCTTTCCAGTATCCTTCTATAATTACGACGATATATAAACCTAAACAGATCAACAACTGACTCTTTCAATAGTGTATTTATTTTAAATCAACACACTCATCTTCATGACCTACGGGTGGTATATGTACTCTTAAAGTGATCAATGGTTAAGTGGAACCTGTGCTGCTGCCTCTAAGAAGTTATTTTCTGTTTTACAAAACTGTGACTATGCTGATTTTAAGCCTGTGAGAGCTTCAAAGAGGTTACTGCTCTGATCTAGGTGCAGCTAACAGCAGTAACTGACACGGTCTGTAGGACAGATAATAACATTCTGCTTCAGTCAACACCTTAGAGGATATTTTGAGCTTCAGTGCCTAAATTGAAAAGAACTGCAACTCATTAATCTCCACTAAAATTATCTGTAAATGAATTTATGTGGTGTCCCATATAATTTGTTAGGCAGAGGAGGCTAGTGATTGATAACAACTCTTTCAGGCTGAGGCTGGACCTCGGATAGTTGCAGACTATGATAATTTGTTGATAAATAAATTGATGGATAAATTCTGCTTCATTCTACTTCAGTATTTGTATCCTGGACTCTAAGTCTGGAATAATATGGATGGGTAAGATATAATAATAAGAATGGGTAGATGGTTTACCTGCAAGCCATGATATTAGGTCAATAGGTTAATAACGAAAAAGGATAAAAACAGAGTTTACCAAAACAAAGAAGTGAGCTAGAAATAAGCAGATAAAAGACACCTGGTCTGGGTTACATCAGCTGTTTGTAAATCCATCAATAAGTTTGTGTTAACAGCTGTAAACTAGTTACAAACTAGTGATTTACTAAACTGCACCATTAATGAAACATCCAGTCACTGAGCTTAAAATTCTGTTATGTGCGATCATGCGATAGCTTAAATAAATTCAGCCTTGGGTACTGTGTTCATTTTGGATGAACTTGGCATTTGTGGCATACACATTGTGACAGGTGGGCTTGTGCCACCCAGTTTTGTGCAAGCGTCCACAAACTCCCCATGCAGACTATACATGTTGAAAAAGAGTTTGTAGGAAATGAGTTGCATTCTCAAAGCAGGCCAGGTCTTAGAGGTACACCCAAAGTGATATTCCAGCTACACAGCAGAAGATACCCCTCTCCCCAGCCATGCTTGTGGAGCGCCAAGCCTCTTGCCAGACTTTGCAAAAGCATCTGCAAACGATAATACCTGTTATCTTAAAATGTTATTTCATGTGTGATTTAATTAGGCAGAACTGAGAATTTGTCCCTTCCAGGCTTATTTCAGGCTAGTAGATTTCAATTAACCTTGTACCATCCAATCTTGCGCACTGCCCAACTGCAACAACATTTCTGGCTGTGCCACTGATTCAGAGTGGGGAAAAAACCTGAACTGGAACCTGAACCAGCAGCTCCTCCTTCCATTTCACGGTTGTATTGGTTGCTAGGAAAAATCTGCAACACAATTATGATTGGGAAAAATCCAATTATGTAACCTAACCAGTGCTATTCGGTTAGTTTGTTAATAGTGTAATTCACATTTTTGTAATTAGAGCTATAGATGTGTCATTTTTTCCCCTTTCACATTCATATTACCTGATATCCATAATTGATATGGGTTGGATGTAATGTCACTGTTGGTAGAAGGGCATGACTCTGGTATCAAAGTCACAGTTTTTGTGCAACAAACCATCCACTGCAATCTCCTCTCTTTTGATGAAACTACATGGCATGAGGAGAGCAGTGCCCCACTGCTCTAATTTAAATGCTGCAGATTAATTATACCTGTCCAAATTTCATCCCTCTCTCCGCAGGAAGTGATGAATCTAATGACTTATTTCAAATTATTTCATGACTAATGAAATGAGATCATCAGGGGACATCAGTTCACCAGCAGTGGCCTAACCTTCATCACTGCGATCTCAATCACACACCTGCAGATTGAGTTAATAGAAGAGGTTCTTCAGATTTCACCACAGTATTCATAAACCTTTACAACATACAGAGCAATCTATTGCTCTATCTAAACCTTTTGGACAGAAAAAGACATGAAGGAGCTCTTACTCTTCCTCTGTCCTCCTACAATGCAGGGCTTGTTGGTGTCCACGCAGGGCATCTCCACACAATTCTCCAGACGCCCACTGGGACCACAGCTGCACACCTCGTAGCACCCAGCCGGACCAGTGCGAGTTGGCACCTGGATACGAGCGTCCAGCTGCACCAGAAACTCAGAGGCCTCACCCAGTTTACAGCCTGAGAACAAAAAACACATACACTCAAAGAGTGAAGTGAGTAAACACAGTAAAGCTGATCTCTAACAGTAGTTGGTCCTACCTGGTACACAGAGGTATGGCTGACAGTTGAGTTCGTCGAGGCAGCCCTTCCTGTTGACCTGGCATAAGTGGTTGCTGGGGCAGGGGTTGGGGTTGCATGGGTGGATGACCTCTTCAACAATGTTGTTGCCTAGGGAACTGGGGGCTGAAGAAAGAGTGTGAAGGAGCAGAGATGTAGGTAAGGTTTGGAAAAGGGAAGGTAGAACTTAACATAACTTAACATCTTCTCCAAACCCAGAGATTAACAAGACTAAGAGTCTATGGCTATACTTGCAGCTCTGTGAGGCATGGTGCTTTGAGCTACATGCTAATGTCAGCATGATAAAATGCCCACAATCACAATGCTATCATGTTGATGTTAAGCATGTGTAATGTTAACCATGTTCACCATCTTAGTTTGGTGTGTTAGCATGCTGACATTTGCTACTTAGCACTAAACACAGGTATTTTGCAGGTATTTGACAATCATAGCACAAAATCAAAAGTCACCAGATGATACCCAAGGTTTTTACAGTTCATCCTGAAGAGACCATGAATGACTGAACCAAATATTATGGCAATCTATCCAATAGATGTTGAGATATTTCACTAAAAGCAACATATACCTTACGGTGGTACTAGATGGAAAGTCAGGCGATTGCTCAAGTGATTATGATTCATCCTTTGGGTACCATGAGTGTCTATGCAAAATTTTATGATAATATGCTATTTTGGTCTGGACCAAAGTGGTGGACCAACCCACTGATAGGAGCCAGTAACTGTTTATCTTAAACTTGATAGACAGACATCCCAAATGAGATAATGTTTTTCTGTGTCTGTGGAATGATAGCCATAACAGCAATAACAGCTTTATAAGATGACATAATGCGTTGAGTCTATCACCTTCTGAGCTTCTGTGTCCCTCTGCCCTCTAGTGCCCTCTAGTAGTCAAATCACTTTACTTGCAGATTTGGTTGAGTGAGCATGATCTGAAACTAGTATGGTGCTGCATCTGTGTTGGAATTTCCATCTATAACTGAGCCCCTCTGCATCTCAATACATGAGAGAATGACTGCTGCTCAACACTGGAGCTTCATAGACATTTCAAGTTCCCCTCAGAAATATGTACTGTGTGTAGTGACTCACTGAGGTATCTGTGGAGGGGGATGCAGCGTTCAGGGTCATCGATGGGCGACAGCAGTTCACAGATCCTCTCTGGTGTTTGTCCTTCATGGAAACGTTTCCTGTCCCCACACTGGGTCAGGATGTCCACACAATCTGACCTGAGGACAGATAAAAGATAATAGAACACAAGAACAGAATGAGCCTGTACATACAGTGTAACACTGCTTAACATAACATAAAGTGGTCATGTGTAATTTTATGGTAGTGAGGGTTGTAAGCTAGACTGTGTGCAGAGTGAGAGGCTCTGTCAACACACATAGCCTGCGGCAGGATGTGCACAATGTGTGCTGGTGTAATGACATTCAAGACAAGTGGAAGATTAAAACCTGAGAGGGAGGCCGTGTCTGACAAATGACTGAAAAAGAAATATAGCCTGGGGGGGTGAAGTGCTCTTATGCAGCACACACACACAAGTACACACACACACCGACACATGACATAGCAGATCCTGATAAAAGGGCAGGACCCCAACCTGTCTATCAAAGCCAAGGTAGATGTATTTGTACTCTAATCACTCATTACTGGCTACATTACCTTAAACTGTGCAGAGTGGGGGGAGAGAACAGAGAGCAGGAAAAGAATGACTGAACTGAACCTGATGGTAACTAGGTAAACATGAGCAAGCTGAGACAAAAATACACCACAAATGAGATGCAGAAAACAAACAATTAAGAATAATTACACCACAGCAAGTCCATAAAAATGCGTATTTTATGATTTGAGCAGCCGTAATCATAATTTCAATGATTACAAAATGGCTTATGCTGCCAGTAAGAGGCTCTTGTTTTGATCTAGACTTTGGAGAGGTCAACAGGAACTTGCTGGATTTAATCTAGAATTCAGAAAAAATCAATAGTTGCTCTTATTAGTCATAAGCACAAGGCTCCATGGCTGAAAATTCACTTTGGTCCCCTGAAGTGTATCAGCAGCGTCTAGTGTCTAGGGGCCACTAAAGTGGCTTTAAAATCTACTAAATTTGTTAGAATAGTCCAATAAAAGAGCTTGTCGGATGGTCGGATAGTTTTTGAAACCCCCTATCCCGTCACACATTTCTGACATGGAAATCGGGAGAGCTGTGTCTGAAGTTCTGATTTGTTCTTATCTCTCTAGAGCTACTTTCACACGTGCACTGTAAATCTGAACTTTCTAGACATTACTCAACGGAACTGTACGTGAGAACACAAATGTCTGAATCGGTTGGACTTTACCTTGCCAGCTCCCTAAAGTTCGTGCAATGTCCGACTGAGTCAGTGTGTAAATACAGCAGGAAACTGTCTTTTTTTTCCAGCCACCACTACATTTGTAGATTCTCATTTAAAAGCCAGTATTCAAATAACAGCTGAGTCTGAGGTCTGTTGTCATGTTCTCCTTAACAGAAATAATGTTTTCATACTCCAATCCATACTACCAATCCTTTCTGCTTTGCCATACTCCTGATCAGTGTTGCTACCATCAACAAAACTCTATACTTCAGTTTTTTTCACATCAAAAGCCTACCTATATAGGGAATGCTGCAAGACTTTAAATTTGAAGATCTGGGGGGAGTCGTTTAGTTTCCCTTTGCTGTAAAAGTCAAACAGGAACGCCTGACATGACTCTTGTTGTGATGGAGTTCCTGGTGTGGAATTTATCAAGACAACAAGTAAACACAGAGGAAGTGCTGAGTTTGTATTATCTGGGGGACACAGGAAATTAGAAAGAAAAGCTTGTATCTAATATGAGCCTGCCCAAAGGCCTGGTTCTCTCTGCCACTGCAGTAAATAAAGGCCCTAGCCACTTGAGAATTTGTGGTATACAGACAACACTATTTACATCTCCATTTGCAAAATGTAGAGTGAATGATTAGGACCTAGATGTTGAATGGTAGTACACCTACTTGCATATGACGCTGCCTCTGAACTTGCTGTGGCAGGGTTTGATCTGCAGGGAACATGCTACAGCCTTCCACATATCTGGCAGACACTTCCTGATGTCCAGCACGGGAATGTTCATGAATGGCATCTTGATCGTCCCATTGGACCACAGCTTGATGTCGTTCATGGCACCCTGGTCTGACTGGACGTTACAGCTGCGAAACAGCTCTGTGGGCCTGTGGACAGAGACAGACAGGTATCTTTACCGGACTTAAAAGTGAAATAAACATTGACAATGAAAGAGAGGGATTGTGATTTTAAGAAAGAAAAAAATATCACATGGTCATTATCTAAACACCTGCAACTGGCTTTTTGCAGAACAAGGTGAGCTGGCAGCTGTAGCCTGTCGGCTCTGCCGCCCTTACAGAGGGAGCTCAAGTCCCTCTGGATGATGTGAGGGTTGTTTTCCTCTTCCACTGCACCAGGAAGTGTCTTTGATGTCTGATTGGTAGGTTTGGTCTCAAGTGAGTCAGCTAATTGGTGGTGTAAAGGGAGAAGGTTCCAGGCAGAAGTTCTGGGTGTGGTTCCCTCATTCCATTTGCCCCTGATGAGTGAGTGTTTTGTTTATCTTGAAGCAACCGTGTGTGTGTGTGTGTGTGTGTGTGTGTGTGTGTGTGTGTGTGTGAGTGTGAGTGTGGAACCCTGGATCCTTTTTTCCTGTGTTCAGTAATGGAGAATGGCAATCCAAGCAGTTTAATCAGGGAAGAGAATTATAGTCTGCTTTTCAGGCTTAGAAGAACAAAAGAAAATCCCACCTATTTCCAGGAAGCAATTAGTTTCTATTCATCTCCAATTAGGTATGGAGATGAACCTGCTTGAAACTTGTTTGTTTGGCAGTCATGGTGAATATCACATCTGCTTTTACTGTTGGCAAATCTGTTATTGTTGTACTATTGTAAAAGGGTGGCTAGAGTTTGAACTCCACTGCCAAAAAATGATAGACTTTGACAACAACAAAAGTTCATGTGATTTGTGCTTTAATTTGCACTGATTTGGTATCTCGAGATGTAACACATCCCATGAATGCATTAAGCTTGATTTATAGTACCCACATTCACATGGCCACAAAGGTCCATGTGTAAAGTTTGTGAAGGTCCGTGCAGACCTACCAAGTGTAGGTGCATGTGAAGTCTAAACACATCAACAACTGTGTGAACGTGTCCATGTATGCAGACCCCCAAAAGTTTTTCACGCACCCTCTAACTGTTTCCATTTTCCAGCCCATGGAGTTGTTCTGTACATTAGAGGCCTCCAGCTGAAACCAGATGACTTTCTGCTGACTCCCCACCCACATATAAATTAAACAAACAAATAAAATAATGTACTGATACCACTCTTCAAGACTTTCTTAATCTTAGAGGAAGTGGAAGTAATGGATGGAAATTATGCAATGTCACAGTGTTCATGATGCTCAGAAAAAAAAAATACAGTGTGTGTGGGTTAGGGTTATGATTGTGTATGGGAAAATGTCTTTTTTGTCCAGTGGGAATCATATAATCTCAAATTCTGAACGGCCAGTACACTAATATTTTCTCAGCCCAGCACTGCTCCTTGCATTCTTCATTAACCGTGTACTGTACTATTTATCCCATGCAGTGAACGTCATGAAACTTGTTACCATAGATGTAGGAGTTGGCATGCTTCAAACTACATGCTTTCCAGATTGGATCATCATATGGCATCTGAGATCACCTCTCCGCCTACATCTTTCAACAGACAAACTGAGACAGACACACTGAGATGCTGTCAGGAGGAGGCTGTGATAAAGCCCCACATGCAAGTGTGACAGCTGAACAGGTAGACCCACTTTGACCTTTGATAACATGTTGTACAAACTAGTTTGTTTCAAGCATTAGAAACTTCTTTGCATTTTTTTTGTTTGAGGGCATTTTCCTGGTGATAAATGACAGACAATGCCCAAATGCACCATTGTGGAGAGGGGTCAGGATCAGCAGAGGCTATGGGAGTCCCCCTGTATGGGCTCTTTTAATGGAGCAAGCCCCTGAATTGAGGCACAGCCACAGTCACAACTGCCATGCTTTCAGAGGTAGACTGACTATTCCTTCAATGCTCTGTCAAAGAATACTGCAGTGCCTCATAATAACCACTAGGGGCAGACAGGCTAACCATGAGAGAAATAATAAATCAATGACTGAGTTGTGTCAACAACACAGCCTGACGGATTTAGGGATTTGTTTCTAATTTAAGGCTGAGGAGCTTTTCTTTCTCGTACACCCACACAGACACAAAAAGACAGGCACACATACACACACACAATTATTAGCCCCATGCTCTTTCGCCCTGAGACACCACCTCCAGGCCAGTGTTTGTATTCCATGCTGCTCCCGGCTACACAGTCCAGTGTTTGAACCCCTCAGGGGAGGAGAAAGCCATACAAGGCGCTCCTGGAGCCCATCAAAGGAAACACAAAGAGCCTTACATGCAGTTTGTTTGCCTGAACTTCAAGTCCCACAATGCCACAGCATGAGCTCCATGCCATCATGATCTAAAACTTGTCAAAGGGTTTCCTTTGTGAAAAATAACAGAAAGCTTACGGTACAATCCACTTTGACTTTGAACAACACATTGGAATACTTAAGGTGTATAATAGTTGCCTTTTCTAAATTCATAATGCTGTTCCCTTTGTGAGAAGGCTGTTGTTTGAGCTCAGCTACTAAGTTTTGTGATCTGAATATTACAGTTGTATTCAAAAGTTGAACCATCCTTGGGCAAATTCCATATTTTATTGATTTTTGAAGTGAAAAGTAATAAAAACAACCCCTGCAAGAAATAGGCATTAAAAATGAACTTCTCCTCAAATGTTAATGAAATGTGACTTTTTCTTTCATGAACTTATAGCGAATAGACAAACAGTAACAGTAATTGTGGTATGTGCAAATGTTTGGGCATCCTTATTCTTGTAAAACCCTCAGAACTTCATTAAGTCATTAGGCCTTAATTGACTTTTACATCTGGTCAAAAACTGTCATTAGGGATTATCAGCTGATGACATTTCCAAAGCTGATAAATTCTCTGATTCTTCAAATCATGTGGTAACACTCACTGATCAGGGGCTTGTCTAAGCAACTGACTGAGGATCTGAAAATGAAGCTTGTGAAGTCTATAAAAAGGAATCAAAGCACTTCCAAGTTAAAATTTCCACTGTCTAAAATGTCATTCAAAAATGGGAGTTAATAGGAACCGTGGAAGTCAAGACAAGATCTGGAAGAAAAAGACAACCTTTAGATAAAACTGCATGTCTGCCATCCCCATATGTCTATAAATGACCTGCAGGAAGGTTTAGCTGACACTTGAGTGGTGTTTCACTTTGAAGTATGCTTAGCTGGATAAGTTGTTGTTTTGGAAACAAATGTCGTGGGCAGATGAAGTTGTAATTGAGCTCATCGGTCACAATCACAAAGGAAGAAAAAAAAACCTTGTCAACTATATTATGGGTTACTTAGTATGAACTTTGTAGGGTGCCCAAATTTTTACACATACCAAAATTACTGTTTAATTTCTTCTCTATTTGTTAATCACGTGAAATAAAAAAAGTAACAGTGTTTTAACATTTGAAGAAAGTGGCAAGGATAATCTGTGGCCACAGTGCGTACTGGATATTAAAGGGTCAGCTCACCCAAATTACAAAAAGATTTTTAGCCACACAAGCAGTGTGGCTCTGGGGATGTCAGTGTTATTTGGTTGGTCCAGACTCAAATATGTCAAGGAATCCTGAATGACTTGACATGACATTTTATCCAGGCATTCATGATCCTGAGAGGATGTTAGATGTTTTTGTCCAAATTAACATTTAGCATTTAGCTCAAAGCACCAAATAACCCCTTCCAATAGATGGGATTGAAAGTATATTTCTCCCATGCTGTACCAAGATCACAAATGCTATATGCTACAGGATACACACAGAGTGAGCAGATCAATGAGTTTTCTGCATATGTTAGCATGTTAAGAGTTAATGGATTCTCCTCACAGAGCCACATTAAGCCCCAGCAAATTTTCTATTTAGTGTGTTTGATACTCAAACTTAACATTCAGTTGCATCTAATTGAAATGAACATCTCCTCTCTGGTGCAAAACATGACCCAGGCTTTTCAGAATGCTCTAAAAGTGGTGTGCGAACATTTGTGGTTGCCTCACTCACCAGGTGATCAGCAGACTGCTGTGTGTATGTGTGAAGTATATTTGAGTTTGTTTTTGATGTGTGTGTGTGAGTGTGACTTCCCAGTGCAGCCTTTGAAGCCGTTCCATTTGGCCTTTGGCCCCATCTGTAGACAGTGTGTAAAACATGCTGTGGTACTGATAACTCCAGGGTCACTCACAGTTCAGTATAAATCTGTCCTTCTGTTTTTTTGCTCTCTGTCTCTTCGTCTCTCTCTCTGACTCTTTACATTTTCACACAAATGACCACAAGCGCCCTGGAAAGGTTAGGATTCACACATAAATTTATACTAACTCAGGAAAATTTAAGTGTGCTCACTTGTGTGAAAACTGCAGGTGTAAACACTGTCAACAGGTGAAAATGTATTTCTTGCATTTGAAATTACATACGGGTGTCAGTTGAAGTTGTTGCACTGAAAGGAGCTGAAGTGGTAGAACTGATGCTCTGTAAGCTGTGGACTTCGCATGTAAGAGCTGAAAGCAGCTGAACTTAACAGCTGTTAATATCTAAGCAGTGAAAGCAAATGAAATGTTGTTTAATGTTACAGCACTGAAAGCAATTGTCGATAGAAATAAACGCCTGGACTGCCAGTTGAACTGTAAACTAATAAGCGAAGCAGAGTGGTAAATAGTTGAAGTGTTAGTCTGTATGTACGCAGAGACAATAGTTGACATGTCAGATGAAGAGTAAGACTGAAAGCAGTCAAAATGTCGGCTGAAATGTAAGAGAGGAAGGCAGCTGGACTGTCAATTCAAGAATAATACATGACAGAAGAAGGAAAAAAGAAAGAGACGAAACCAGCTGAAATGTCAGCTGAGTTGTAAATGCAGTTATTACATTAAAAAAAAACAAAAAAAAAACACCTTAACCAGTAGTCTTATTTTTAAAGCCCTGCTAGAACAAGGTATCCGCACTAAAACAGGGTGTTAAGTTGCTGTTCTTCTAGTTGAGAGGAGAAGTGGGCTACCATGAAAACCTCCTATCACTTTAACCCTGGTGAAAGGCAGGAGTCTGACCTGTTGTTGAAGTTGGTGCAGTAGGTGAGGCCCTTGCAGCCCAGCTGACAGGGTTCTCTGACATCAGCCAAGCAGTTGATGAGCTCAGTCTCCACTGGGTTGTACTCGCAGAGCTGGTCAAAGTCCTGCCACGTCTGGCTGCCCCAGTTAGTACTGATCTCCTGACACATGTCCCTGTCACAACAGAGTAGAGAGTGTGGGTTCACCTCAACCTGTTCTCTGCCTTGCAATACATGACTATAAATCAGCTGGTGGATGTCATGTGCTTAGCAGTGTGCTGTACCTGCAGAGTGAGGTGTTGGCCTTGGAGCAGCAGTGCAGCTTCGCACAATCCATCTTGGCGGGATGGGGGGTCTCCTCTTGAGGCGGGGAAGGAGGGTGGGCGCTGCCCAGGAAGCACTGCCACATGGGTTCCTGAGGGAGCGGCTGGGAGCCACACTCCTCGATCAAACCCTCCATGATCTCATGCTCTGTGCTCATGGTGCGAAGGATTCTCCGGCAAGCTACCTGGCAGTGGGTGGCCTCCGCCCGGTCACAGCAGTACAGACCTGGATGTGAGGGATGGATGGACTGCTGGAAAACGTACTATAACTCAAATGATACGTGCTTAAGAACGTAGGTGTAGCCTCACATTTTCTGAGGCAGCTGTGATGGACAGTATTTGTACTTGTTTTGTCATTTTTATTAGAAATGAATAGGTTTCCCTATATACAACAACTTGTATTTGATGTCATGGTTCAGGAAGTTGCCAAGTTCTCATGAAATAGCTTCATGCTGAAAGCTGAGGTGAACCGCAGTTTCCAGTAGGAGGCTCCCATCTACTGTCTTTCCCAAGTAAAGTGAATCAATAATGAAAGATGGATAAAATGAGGGATGGATTGAGAGAATATATCAAAAAGAAAAAAAGTACAATTGGAGGCAATGTATAAACTGTATAAATGGCTCAGTCTACTGTTTTGGAGCTTCTTATAATATCACATAATCTTCCTCAGCAGATGGAGTTGCCCAGTTGTCGTGGAATTATAGATGTATATATTTCAGAACACTCTCAATCAGAACTTTTAATCTAACGTAGCCAACCCAAAGTCATCAAAATGCTTGGAAAATGGGAGTTGGGGATTGTTTTGTCAACCCAGTAGACGATGTTCTGCTGACCATTTTGTGAATATGTAAATGGGATTCAAACTAGGAAATATACTAGAAAAACAGAACATCATTGTAAGGTGGTGATTTCTACTGTGTTGATCACCCTAACTTAAAGGATATGTCCACATTTTTTCAGGCCTGTATAAAGACAAGAGTCAGGTGACCATATTACCTTTCTAACATGCTTCCAATGTAGATGATGGGGACTAAAATCATTTGAGAGTTAAAATGAGGCTTCCGCAGACTGACTTTGTCAAATCAAGAGTATCTCTTCCAAAGTTAGAGTGTTTTTAGTATTTAGTCTCCCATTACTTACATTGGAATGGTGGGAGGAGATTATTTTTAATGGCAAATATGACCAGGAGGAGTTATTATAGCAAACAAAAACTGTTTTGATGTTTATTTTTTAATACAGATTTGAAAATAGGCGAACCTGTTCTTTAAAGGAATAGCCTGCTAAAAATCTTTTAAATTCCAAATACTCATACTTATGCACAGTCCTCACTTAACAATACCTGAAAAATTCTGATAGAGCCTCAGGGCCATAAGGAGGTGGCTATGCAACAGAATGTGAAAATGTGAATTTTTGCTGTTTTGTAGAGAAGAGAACATACTAGAGTATAAAGACAAGATGTGGTTTGACAAGTGTCCATGGATGTTAAAACAAATATTTTGCTATGACTCTGTGTCACCGTTAATATTTATTGTACATGTAACTGTTGTCAATCCAAGCAGACTGCAGCTCCTCTCCACTGTGAAGAGGCAGGATACAAACTTTTCCGAGCCAGCTTTCATCTCCACAGGAGGTGTCTATGATAGTTGGTGGGGTAGACCTTTGGGAGAGCTCCCACCAGCTACTGCCATCATAAAAAAACATGCCTGCCTTTGAGTGTTGAATCCATTACTGCTGTAGAGAACTGTATTTTCCGTCTGAAGTGTAGAGTGGAGAGGAACTTACTGTCTAGAGGGCTGCGTATGGGGTAGGACTTGGTGAAGTTGCTGACACAGCTGAGCAGCTGAGCGCTGTGACTCTGACAATACTCTTTGACAGCGTTGATCTGAGACACAGTGGGCGTCGAGTCAGTCCTGAAGATGGCTTGGCAGTACTCCCTACAGGTGGTGTGACGTCCTGCATAGCTGCAGCATGTGGAGCCCACTGGAGGAAAACACACACACACACACACACAACCTATTAATTTCTTTTGAATTCAGAGCTCCAATCCTTAAGCAGATAAACTCTCGTCAGATTTCATTATTCTACGGCTAAAAGCAGGCAGACATTAGACCTTAGACTGACTAGACATCACAGGCAATTAACAGCTCTGCTATGTGTGTGTGTGCATCTATTGCATGTTATTATATTTACAGTATGTGTGACTGGCAGAATGAGACAGAGAGGGAGAAAGAATGCAAACAAGCCCATCTATTGCGTGCAAGCAATTAGTGTGCTCAAGGGTTTATTTATTGGCTGGAGGGAGGATGAAATCAGTGCTTACGGTGTGGCTTCTTCCTCTGCATGTTGTGTGTCGGTAACAACACTTTCATTTTAGTGATGCAGTTGTAGAGAATTCTGGTGAGAGAAAGAAAAAACTTTGGTGTCATTTAAGACCAAACAAAACACAGTTAAACTCTATCTCAGTGGTTCCCAGCCTTTTGTTAACAATAACTAAATAAAAAAGGCTAGTGTGATTGATGAGCAGTTTTTTCCTTCTTAGATTGTTCCAGTATCCAGTAGACACAGGAAAAGATCATTAAACTAATTGATTAAAAAAAAAAAAAAAAAACTCTCTCTCACATTCCTTTAAACCTCTTGTGACCCCTCAGATTCATTTTGGGACTTCACTTGGGTTCCCCCACCCAAAGTCAGGAACCACTGCTTTTTTTTTTTTTTTGTAAAAAAGAAAGTATAGTTAATTTTGTAAAAGTATGGCAGATTTCTCCTTCATCATCGTTCTTTAACCAATTTATCAAGAAAACGTAGTAAAATCCATAAAATCAACAGTTATTAGTATTGCATTAGTGTTGACAGTAGTAGTAGTAGCAGTACCACTAGTGAAATGCGTTGTAGAAGTACAGCTATTAGAAATAGTGGTAGTAATATACCTTTTCATTTATTCTGATTAGACATCTTAGGCCTACATATAATTTTGCTCTTTCATAAATGTTTTCCAATGGTAATAGATGTGAATTACAGCTGACAGAACAGAGACCTGCAGCTACTGAATTGGTTTTACTTCACTGAAGCTCTTGGACTTACCTCTGAGGTTTTGCATGCTTTTGTTAGGTCATTTTAGATGATGCCTGCCAGGGACAAGGAAAGAAAATCAAGGCAGAGAAAACTTTTGAATAAACAGAACAGACAACAGCATAGGTGGACCTGACCTATACACATTGGGCGGCTGTGGCTCAGGAGGTAAATGATGTACCAATCAGAAGTCAGTGGTTTGATTCAGCTCCTCAGTGAATGCCCAAGTATCCTTGGGCAAGATACTGAACCCCCAAATTGCCTCCGATTTGTCCTCGGTGTGTAGATAATGTTTGAAAGCACATTATATATATATATATGTAGAATGTATGTGAATAAGTGAATGTGATCTGTAGTGTAAAAAGCGCTTTGAGTGGTGAAAAGACTGAAAAGCGCTATATGAAATCGATCCATTTACATCAGTAAAGGTCGAGCAAACTAAAACTTTTTAACGTGTTTAGTTTCTCACCTGTCTGCATTCCCTCGACACTCAGCTGAAGATAGCCAGCTCTGCTTATTATTACCAGCCGTTGACTTCTGGATACTCCTGAAGACAAATCAAACAACACAGAATGAGCCATATGCAATGCATATCAATTTTACTGCATTGTCTTTGTTAAAGCTTGATATTTGAGTTGTCCACTGCCACTCTAATTGCACATGTTGCTTGTTTTGTACAGATTTACTAGAAGCTAATCTGATCAATCAGCCACAGTGCATATTAACGGATATAAAAAGTTTCTTCTATGCTTTTGTTTCCTTACTACCAACTTTGTACAGAACCATGACCCCAAACCTGTACATACTAAACTGTGGATTTATGTACCATTACACCCCGAGTTCAAAAGCTCCACTGCATTTGTAAAAGCTGTGGAAAGGCATTTAATTGAAACCAGGAGGTCATTAGTGAAGCTGGTGTGTAGAGAAGCGGTTACCTGCAGATGAAATCCTAAAAGCTGCTTTGGAATGCGGTAAGCTTGTCAGAGAATGTCGATGATATCTTACAGTCTGAGAGGGTCTGAGGAATTTTTTCCTTAACAGGTTCAATCTTTCCGGACTGCTGGGGGCCGTCTGGGCGTCAGTATTTAGCGGGCACAAGGTAAGAATAACAATACTCCAATCTGGAGGCAATTGGAAGCGCTACAACAGGTAGATTTGTTTCAAGCACAAGCAGCAGGATTTGAGCCTTTGAGGCACTGCCTGCTTTCTGCTCTGTGCTCTGGTCAAAGTCAGCTCTCCTCAAAGCTTTATCAGCTTACGGCTTTTTTGTCATATCCTCTCATGCATACACATACACAAGAAAGTAGATACAGCTTAGGTTGAATGTCATGTTTCATGTCATTACTAGAGTCAAGGTATTTTCCTTTTGATTTAGTGTATGCACATTCTGTTCGATTACATAAATATGATGAGCCCTCGAACAAGAATGCGTGGAAAACAACTTCAGACAAAGTTTAACTGTGTCTCCATGTTAAATTGAGCCACAATCTATCACCGGTACAATGACAGACTTACCCTCACTCAAGTTTTAATATTGGAGTAAAGATGAGAGTGAAAACACATCTCAATATATGACTTAAAAAGTCTAGTAGAGTGTCTGTCTGCTGTTTGGTGCTGAGCAGGTAGTGTACAGCGAATTAATCAGGACTTTTTAACTGAAACAGCACTTTCCCAACCTGTTTCCAGCAACAACGGCAGGCATGAAGACTGAATCAAAACAATAATCTTTTGTGCTCTAAAGCAAAACAGCTCAAAAGAGCTGAGGAGAACTACCCAAATTGGTGAAATTGATTTCTCTGTGTATCCAGTGTCCAATTTAGAAACTTTTATATATACAGTATATATATATGTGTGTGTGTTTTGGCTTGAATAATATTCTCATACCTGGAAGTATAGAGTTGATGCACATCCACAGTTCATTCTAAAAGATTAAAGAGAAGAAGGTTAATGTCAAATGTCTGTTGAGGTTTAATACAATATGTCACTTTTAAGCTTTAAACAAGATCTCTGTGAAGAGAAAGATAACGTTATTTGTCCTCGGAGCTGTTCACTAGAATCCAGGGGTGGGTAGTATCCATTGTTACATGTATCAGTAAATAGTCTAGTAGTCCTCACCTCACCACAATGATGCTCCAATGGGTGCAGACACCCATGAGTCGCAGCTATGTTTTAGTGGTTATTCTATTGCAAAAGCCACCTCAGGGTGAAGTTTTAACGAGAGACAGATTCTTCAATATCTGGTGAGATTCAGACATTCTGTTCTTTGGATGTTGCTAATGAAGTTCTGGACTTTTTGTATTTTAGCACAGATTAAACCTGCTCCTCTCACATCAAGACAAATGTGCGGTGTGCACTACGTTGTATCCTGTCATTTTGACTCTCTACACAATTTTAAATAACTTTAAATAGCTAAATTGTAATATTTGGGCATAGGAGGATATCAAGTCATCCTAGGGTCAAATCTTTCAAAATCATCAGATTTATTATAAGTCTGCCTCGAGTCTAAGTTGTGACTGAGTCTACATGGTAGAATCTCTCCAACAAGAAGACACTAAGAGGGTTGATTTGTGTTTACCACTAACCATCTGGACCAGATACTGGGACAAAAATCCCATATTAGGCCAGAGGGAGGAGGTCTGGTTGGAGCTGAGATGGACAGGAAGTGGCCACTATTGCTGACACTCCTGTCAATCAAGCTAATAAGCTCCAAAATGCACCAACCTGCTCTCAAAGCCCCTATCTTGTCTGAGACACAACACTGGTTTGAACCTCAGCGAATCAGATAGAAAAGTGACACAGGAAGTGATATTAACTATTAAGACCAGAACGTTTTGAAAAACCAAATGATCGCCCTTTTAATTTTAGAGATGGAAGTTTCTCAAAGGAACATCAACAGAGCAACAGATTTAGCTGGTTGAGTACTAGTCTATTCTGCATAGTTCTAAGTGATGGTCTTTGCACTCATGAACATCCACAAACCTCTGCAGTATGTAATTACAGCATGCTGACCTGTCATATAGCTCTCCAAATCTGGCCTTTGCAACCCACAGCTGCATCATAATGTGTGCATCTCCTTGGTGATAAATGCCTCATGGTTTGTCGACCAGCATTTGTAATCAACAGCCAGTCATGGACAGTATTCTTCTGTCCTAAGGAACTTGTTATCTGAACTGCTGTGTTGCTTCGCTGGGTGACAGTTTGATGGCTCACGTGGGAAATATGTCAAATATATTGGATGAGCTGCATAAATTGCAGTAGGTTGTTTTATGCCATGCTGTCATGATTATGTCATGCAGCCAAACAATTAACGTGTACAGAGGAATCTGATGCGCCCATCCTTGCCAAAAACAACTACATCTAAGTATGCTGACAATACACCCTTTCAAAACTAAAAGTAAGATGTGTACAAGTTTGGTGTATGTACTAGAGATAAACTTTGGGATATACAGTACCTTTCCATACTTCAAGACAGTATACCTTTGCTTTACCTTTTAGCTCTTTTTGCAAAATAAACATAGAAACTTAAACTAAGAACTAAAAGTCTATTAGGTAGCACTACTGTTTTGTGCAAAAAGCCTGGAGGATTAGACAAATTAGACCAAGAGCGACAAGACATATTTTTACATTCCTTACATTTCATATATTTTGCATATTATAAATCATACCTTTGGTTTACCTTTGATGTACATAGTATAACTATGTAATGGTATAACTCTTTTATTAACATGTATCTGTAGAGATTCTCAGTCATCCACTAGTTGTACCTAGTCAGCTTTCAGTCAAAGGTGGTGGCATATGGCTTCAACTTTATCAGGTAAGTATCACATTGTACCTCCCCAATGAAATGTATGTAATTAAAAATGTCTAATAAAAATATTTAGGGAGTTGGGCTAGGGTTAGGGGCAGGCTAATTGTCAGTAATTCCTTGGCTTGGAAAAATCTGTTGGCAAAAGATTCTACTAAACAACTGGTTGAGCTGTTGAAGAGGCAAAGCGTTGGTGAGGAAGTGGTGAGAAAGTTTCTCTAATTTCACTGAGAACAAACATTACATTCTCGGTTCAAAACAGTTTTCAAAACAGAAAACATATGAATCCTATGAAACTCCCATTAGTTTGTGGTCAAATGTTGTGGGATTAATCATCATAACAAGTTTGTCTGTCTCTCCTCTACTTACAAGTGCAGAGAGACACTGTTAGGGACAACAGCACAGAGACATGGAAGTGGTAAGTAAAAAAAGCCTTGATGCTGTTATGCTTCTACAGGACAGTCATTTCTGTGACTTAACCGTCACTGTTAACACTCCCCGTGTCTCTTGGCTGGGAACAAAGGTTCCGTCGTGATCGCATCATTTATGAGGCAGACTGAAGTAACAGTGTCTTCCATGAAACATAAACATAATTTGTGATGAAGCAGGGGCCAATAAAGAGCAAGAACATGCCAGAAGAATAATGCTGCAGTTACATGAGCCAAAGCAGAAATCCTTCTTGTCTATCCAGAGAGCCAGAGGCCTTTGTGTACATCTGATACAAATTGTTGCTTTCTTTTTTGTCTCCCATTTTTGTAATATGATTGCAGAAATTCAATAGTTCCACGAGTGACCAATTAATCGTGCTTCCTTTCTAGTCAGGGCAAGCATATATACTTTATAATGCATTCTGTGCATTATATAAGTATAATAATATAAGATGAGATTGCCTCATAAAACAGTACACTGCATATGTCCCATTATTGGTTCCATGCAACAATATCTTCATGATGACTTGCTCCTTTACAACATAAAAGCGTCAGTTGAGGAGAAGCCTCTCATTGAAACTGCGTCTTATCAGTGTGGAGGAAGATGGAGAGGGAATCAGTGGGCGGCAAGGGAAGATCAAGAAGGCACAGTCAGTGAGCTCCATGCATAAGTAACCAGTTCACGGTCAGCTTTCCTCAGCAAGATGATTTCTTAAATGTCACGTAAACAAGAAACAGGATCAACAAGCAGGAAATTAGAAACCTGGTTTCTCCAGGAAGATGCTCCTGGAGATATGACTCCTCGGTCATGACATAGGGGTTTCAAATCAGCTCTTTTACAAGTACACGTGTGCATGACCAAGGCTTCACAGGGGAGAGTTACAGCAGAATGGGAGGATGAAAGGAGATTGAGTATCTTTGTAATTAAAATGATTCCATTCAAAGTTTGACTAAAACCTAAAACTAACACAAAGAATGGAGTCTTCAAGGTGATTAACTTTTTGTTTTTACAAGGCCATCTGATTTTACCCTTACTTTCTTACTGAAGCCTCCAGTATGTTTGCATCACAGCAGTCATGTTTTGTGTCTGTTAGTTGAAGGAAACAGCCCTAAATGAATAAACTCAGCTAAATTCAGTGACGTTGAAGTACTTTATTTTACCTTAGTTTTGAACTTTTTATAAAACTTTCTAGTTTTGTAATTCATGAGTCGGGTTTAGTATCAAACACATATTATGGTATTATGACCTAAAACTAACTTGGTGAGTTTATGACTGCAATTTAATTATGATGGTGTCTGAAATAAACCTGTACATGCTACTTAACATCAGTTATACATTGTTATAACTTTAGTTGTCTGCATGCAAATCTTGAAACAAATACTTATGTGACTTTAACTGCATATGTGTGTGTACTGTACATGTATATGCATTTCTTGCAGTGTTTTATTAGTTTAGCTAAATAAGGAGGACACATGTTCAAATGATAGAAAACATTTAAATCAGCAAAGCATAATTACTGGTGTGGTTCTAATAGACTTTTGGAGAGGCAGACAAGCACCAAACCAGCCTCCCTGCTTTGTAATTAATGGTGGGACTGAGCCTGTGTGTGTGTGTGTGTGTGTGTGTGTGTGTGTGTGTGTGTGGTTTAACCAGGTGCTACGGTATTCTGGTAACCTTAACCACTAAGCCACTTCCTGTATACAACACGATCTAATGAGAGAGTTGATACTAACTGTAGACAAAGAGTTAGCCTTCAAAAGCAACACAATAAGACATCAGAATTGTGCTCAGCTCGATCAAATTACATTTACATACACAGTTAACACTATAAATAACTATTCACCTGTGATAATTCATTCAAAATGTTTCCAAGTAAAATGTACAACATGCAGCATTCAGCCAATCAAGAATTTGACATTTTGTTTATCAGATTGAGTTTGCTGTTAATATTCCATCATTACTTTTAGTAACAGTCCATGCACAATAGCAATAACCTGTTTCAAAAAGCTAGTTATCAACCTGAACGGTCATGTAGTTTTAAAATGAGTGTGCTCACATAACAGAGTGAAAGTACTTGTGTCATTTCTGCTCTCATATTCAACTTTCAATGACATTCAACAGCAGACAGTGGTGCAGACAAAGAGAAATTTTAACTTTCTTAACAATAAACCAATACAGCAAGACCAAAACATCAGTGTTAACCCCTAAATACAAAATCAATTATTCAGCATCTAAGATTCATCCATTTGGACTTGATGCAATAAAAGCAATGATATGATGCAAAACTGCACAATAGTGAGTTCTAAGGCAGGCTGTTTCATTTCTGCATCTCTTCCAGACCAGCGGAAGTAGTGAGTGCACCCAGCCAGGTTAAGAAGGGGACATGTCTGCACATGAAAATACTGTCAGTGCTATTTGGCATACAGACAGTGGACTCACCATAGACTCTGGACAGTAACTAGGTAACCTCTGGAGATGCTTCAAGGCAGACTCACTCTTTATAGTGGCGAGCTGCCCAGGCAGGAAAGGAAAATACAGAATTAATAGGTACTGTCTCCATGGCATTGAATAAAAAGTTAAATTCATTCAAAACTATTTGTTTGTTTTATACTATCAACACAATTCACTTTCAGGGCAATTTTTGGTTCTAGCATGTAAAAGCAGGCAGATTTCCATTTTGCACACACCTCTGACTCACACCTCTCTCTGGGTTTCAATTATCCTGCAGACCCCTGTGTTTCATGCAGATATCACTTTGAAACTGGAATTTACAGTGGAAAAACACTTCCACAATCCAGCGGCCTCCTCATCTACTCTTTATTGAGTCATTGGTACTGATCAGCAACAGCAGACACTATATTATGTTCACTTTGATACTACAAGACGGTAAAATGTGCTTGTTGCCTTTGGCAATGATGCGTTGTTTTCCAACACAGAGGAATGTGTTCAGCGAAGTGCTGGATAGTAGTCAGTCCCAGCGTTCAGAGATATCTTCTAAGTTAGATGTCTGTAAGACATCCACAAGCCTGTAATTGTGTATCACACACACACACACATACACACACACACACACACAATCTTAGCCCATAACACATCCAAGTGTTGTAGACATGCAGGTGAGCCTGGGAGAATGCAGCAACTGCTGCCAACACTCTCTGTGGCTGAGTGTGAGTCATGAAACCAAGTGAGTGATTTACAGCTTCACACACACCAGGCGATGGGAGGGTTGCTTGTTTTTCGTGGATTATCTCTTTTCTTTACAGCTATTAGTGACTCAAACACTGTGACAATTAATAGGCAGATATTACCGAAGATGCTTGATGATCTGCAGTCTGATTCTGATCTTCACTGAGGAATGTGGACGAAACTGTTTCCTCCTGTCTGCCTAGCTTTTGTGGAAAAATAAAACCATAACACAAACAATAAACAGTGATGTTTGTGAGCTGAAACTTGTGAGCTAGAAATTATTCAGCAGTGTGGTGAGTTTTATCAGTGATTATATGAAAATAGTGTTTACATTTATCTTACTGTCTTCGCTGCTTCTTTATTACTTTCATAAAAGTTATGTTTGTATTTCTTATCTTTGTTTTATCTCTCACTTGAGTAGGATAAGTGGGGATGTCTCATTTTAGCAACTGTAGCTCTCAGTTCTGTTGTACACCACTGCCAGTTTGGAGTTTATTCTTTCCTCTCGGCCAGGCTGCGGTGGTCATAATGTGGTTGTAATCAGGGTGTTCTTGGACTGTTCTTTATTCTTGTTCTTGCCGACAAATCAAGAGGAATACCTGGTAGATTAACAGTAACTTCATCTATCCTTTTCCATATGCCCTTACATCCCAGCTGAACAGCAAAAAAAAAAAAACACAAAAAAAACACAACGCCAAGCTAGCGACAGCGATTTGTTGGCGGATAGTAAAAAGCAGAAATCTGATGCAACAAAAGACCAACTCTGAAAACCAACGGTAAAGTGGGCCATTTGTAAGACTCTGTCTGTCAGCATGAAAAGGTGAATAGAGAGAGTGGCGGCTGGCAGACTGACGGGCTCTTTCTCCAGCTGGGCCTATCAAACAGTGCGTGCCTAAGAAAAAGCAGTTCCGTGTGGCAATGGCTTCCAATCATGTGCCATCAGATCTAAGTCAGCAGGTTTTTGTTCCAACAAAAAGTCAAAAAGAGCTGATTCCACTGATTCCTTCACCATGTTTGAAGGTTTGTCAGTGAGAACTCCTGTGGTGTTTAGTTGGAATGAAATCCTGCAGGCGTATAGATTTGTTGGCTGTAAGAACCTTTTAGAAAACATTAGGAAACGCTGTGTCTACTATAGATACTGTAGCACCAAATAGATTTCATCTTTATATGGTTCTACTAAAGGTCACATTTACAGTGTGACTTATTTTCATAGTTTGATGATGTTCTGATCAGTTATCACATTTATTCTGGATTAACTTAACAGAGGTAAGGGGGAGGAGAAAATCAGCCACCAGAAGAAAACCAAAGGAATGGCCAACATGGAAGCGTCGAACAAGTTCAGCACATTAAACAGGAAAGGAACTCAGACCAACACATAACAGATATTTAGAATGGATCATTAGACTTTTATGCCCCACAAATTATGATACTATATCTGCATAGGTTTGATAGGGTTCAACAGTTTCTGACCCAAAATCTGGCAATACAAAACTTCATACAAGTTAGAACTGTGGGTAACACTAAAGCAGTATTCAGAATGAACTTTTCTTTCATTTTTGGAGGGGACTTGTGAGCACTTTTCAACATCAGTATGAGGAGAAAATGTCAAGGCAATGTCGACAAAACCAAGACTTTGCTTAGAATTGTAGGGGCTCATGTTCTTTTGTTTAACGGTGTCTGAAAACTGTCTCCAAACCCACCTTGCTTTCAACAGCGACTGACAATCAGCCACCATTCACCTAATGCTGTAGAGAGGTAAGTAGACTGTTGAACCGTTATCAAATTCTCTTTTCTTTCTTCATCCTTCACACATCCACTGTTACTTCTCATATACAACTGAGTTCCTAGTTAATGTATTTGAGGAGAGACTGTTTGAAAAGTGCTGACCTCTTTGAGTAGTTTATTATGTGGAGACTACTAATGCACAAAGAGTTTTACAGAGAGAGAGAAACTGGAGAGGCAGTAGTGCAGCCAGGCTATGATGATGAACTTTTGACCTGCCTTTGAGTGTGCCTTTCTGAACAGATATAAGCACTTTTGCCATAAAACAGTTCTCCGTCAATTTAGCAGTGTGCCTGTATGACACTGTCAGACCATGATGGAAACAAGTAAAAAGGATACAAATCTTTGCTTTAATAGACACATTCTAGCTATTGTCAAAAACCTGGCGCAGACCTACATTCACGAGGGGTATTTCGGTTCACACAACTCTGCATGGTCTAGTCAGTCTCCACACTGAACAAATGAAAAACACAAAAAAGTTTCGACAAAACAGTAAAAAAAACATCGTAAAAAACTATATATCAAATATGGACCGAAAATTATATCACTATGACCTGTATATATTAGCAAATCCCCAAAATTCTAGGTTTGTAAGAATTTGTGACATTCAACTACTTAATTTATTCCCCTTGATATCAAATGTACCAGAGGAGCAGTATCAAGAGAGCTTGGAGCCACAGTGCAGCCTTTACTCTTGAGACTTTACTGTTCTATATATAACCACCCAAACCTTTGAAGAACTGCTCATTTTCGGGGTGTAACCGGGCACATGGTAGCTTCCATTAGAGCTAAAATGGTCCTGTGATTACAACGTGTGCCTGACACCCATCCCCTACACCCCAACACTAAACCACACCCACCCATACACTCAAGTCCTTAACCACAATCTCTGAGGGGTGTTTTGAGGCCATTACACTTCTAAAAGTCCATTATTTTTCCTTTTCCATCTTCTTCATCTTTACCACTCTTTTTTTTTTGCGTTCTTTTTTCCACGCTCTCTGTCTTTAGAGATGCCCCTCCCCCTTCTCCACTACTTTTTGTCCATCTTCATCTGTCATTTAACATCCTTTTCTATCCCTGCTCTGTCTTTCTTTCTTTGGCTGGCAAAATGATGATGTCAACCAGTGGGGGCACAATAAGTTCTGTCCAACCTCCCTCTTAAATTGCCCCCCCCGCACGCACACACACACACGCACTTCAAAAGCAGGAATAAGGTTTGAACTCTCTGCCTGTTTGTTGCTCGCAGAGAAAAGCTTCTTTCACATCTTCTTTATGTCTCTTTTGCGTAAAGAAGAACATGAAGACTTCAGAGAGAGGGAGAGGGAGAGGGAGAGAGAGAGGGAGAGAGCGTCACCTGCTCCCAATTGAAACAGGGTGAGGCAGAACTTTTAGTCTGCACTTCAAAGAGCCAAGAGACAAAAAAACTTCCACCACTCACACACCACTCCCCTTCAAAAAGCTCTATTCATGGGCCGACTATAATGGGCTGAGAAGTATGAGCTTGTGTGTGTGTGTGTGTGTGTGTGTGCACGCGCATGTATGTATGTGTTTGTGTGTTCATACCTGGTCACAAGCTTCTTTACAAGATGAGAACTCGGCAGCATGGTGGCAACAGGCGGGGTCTGTAGACAAAAACACTGGTGGTTTAGAATATCATCATTTGTGGAACTAAAAAAACAGAGTTTGTCCTGAGGATGGTGCTACAGATAGGGTCATGAAACCCCAAAGTGGTTCATCCTCTGGGAAGATTAATGCTAAATGTAATTTTGCCACTCATAGAATATTAAGGCTTCTTGTGTAGCTACAGCCTGATAATGAGGGTAAACAAATTCATAGAAAATTAAAATTCATACATTCATACCTTACATAAAGTTTGGCCATTAGTTTTGGATTTTTTTCGACAGTCATTTCCTAATTTCTGCAGGCCTATGGTTTTACATAACTAGATTTTATCACATTGCAGTTGTATGCCTCCGACAACCAGTCCAATTGCAGTTAAGTAGCAGTCGACTTAAGTCGACTTACAACAACTTATACAGCTGCCCCAAACTTATCCATGCTTGTCACCACTTTATAGCATTTTTTCTTCAAAGAGTAGTTGGTACAACAGAGTTAATAAGAAAGCTAGTCAATACATCAATGGGATGGATGCATGTGTCAGAGTTCACCAAAGCTGAACTGTATGCAGACTCTGTGTTGGTGTGACCGACCTTTACAATGTTCTGATGTGATGATACTGACTAGTTAGCTGTCAACGTGTTCCATGAAATAAATAAAAAATAAACAAAATCTAGTCCATCTTAAGTGTATAATGACCACTGTTGTTCTGGCCCAGAGAAATTAAATACCCCAGTATTGTATATTACATTATATGGATTTCCCATGGTTGTTAAATATAAAGTGTTTACTTGGTATGAATATTTATGTATAAGAAATTTGCTTAGTCTCCATGCACTGGTCTCCTAAAGTCAGTCCCAGCCCAAAACACTGGTTGAGTCAAGTTGTACCAGACTCTAGGGGATGACACTGGGGGAAAGATCCACTAAAATAGCAGCCATTCTCTAAACACTGACTGCATGTATTTGTGAGATGAAGCTTGGTTCTGTGGCAAAGACATAATCATCTTGTGTACATGCAGAGTTCCAAAGCACCATTTATATCAACTATATAAATAATATCCTCTTGTCTGAAAGCTGGACAGGAGTAATAAACACACACACGCACAGAGAGGAGATGTTGGCTGGCAGCAGAGCTCTAAACCACAGTCCAGCCCAGGGTTCCAGTAAGTGACTTGGCTCAGTTTGCTGTCAACAAATTGCTCCCACCTCCTCATGTGTGGATTTCACAACGCTTTAACACTGTGATGCTGAGCAAGACCGATATCCAACTCCTCAGATGTGCTGGCAGGTGGACACTATCTGCCACAGTATGTGTCTTGTCTTTAATACATACATACCCATAATATTTACTCCACTTTATAGGTGAAACTCAATTTAAGTTGGCATGACCACCAAACAGTCCGT
The DNA here is from genome assembly GCA_033238685.1 of Lates japonicus. NCBI lineage: Eukaryota > Metazoa > Chordata > Actinopteri > Centropomidae > Lates > Lates japonicus. The sequence goes on from BRZM01002235.1 coordinate 26,933, forward strand.
CAGGTACTGCAGATCTATCGCAGCGCCAACTGTTATGTATAGACCTGTTATTTCAGGTCAACATTTCCACCCTGACCAGCGGTCAAGTAGGAAGCGAAGCCATTTTTAAAAAGGTGCACCGCCACATAAGCATACTAAGCACACTAAGCATATGGAGTGTGACTGAATGGATAAACTGTTTTGACTGATTACACACTGAGCTTAATCTTAGCAGAGAAAAGCTCTTCAACACTCTTTGATCACTGATACATTGTTTAAGTACAACTGCTCATGCAGTAAAGGTGTTGTCATTGATGTATCCTACAGAGGTGATTTGAATTGTTTTGTTCAGTTTAATTCCTGGGTGAAAGGTGAGTTTTATTGCATATGTCTCTGCTTATGTATGTATTGCATAAGCAGAGAGAGAATCAAGAGTTTAGCAGACAGAGATATGGCATCTGAAACGTGTTGCATCAAATAATAATCTGTCACATCAACATCATCTTGACATCCCAGTTTATCAGTTTGTTGCTTCCTTATATTTTAAGTTAGCTTGAATGTAAACTCCAGAGCTCATAACCTGTAACACATCAAGCTGTTAATACACTGTAAGTGACACTGTAAGTTTGAGCACTGCTTACCACCATGTCGGATTTATTTAAAAAGGGAGGATTTTTTATATTCCCTGAGAGTGAATGACAGAATGAGGAGAAAAGAGACAAAAAAGAGGAAGCTCAGGATAAAAAAAGGATATAACTGTTTCAAAATTAAGGAGGAGAAGAGAGAAACTGATTCAGAAGCAGCCCAGGAGTCAGGTGAGGCATTCAAAAGAGAGTAGAAGTGTACCCGGACATTTGTTGCCATCCCCTGCTCTCTCCCATTATTTCTTGTCGTGCTCAAAAAAACATAGAGAGTAGTGACTTTTTGTAATACAGTAGTTTTACATCTTGAGGGCATAGTCTAAGAGTAGATTTTGAACCTATTTGAATTAAAACTGATGTATAAAAGCTTTAAGCATCATAGGTATTTCAAACGAGTGTTCAAAATGGATCTAGCTGAGGGAATAATGAGTGGTGACTTAAATTCTGCTGTATCCTTTTCCTTATTTGGAGCTCTCTCTTCCAGTCCCTGTTGCCCCCACCAAGCAACCAACAGCCCCTTTGTTACACTCCCCCCAAATTGACCGCTGCTGGCAGGCATTATGAGACTTTAAAGAAAATGAATGTACTTGACAGGCCTGACACAGGCAGATGAAAGCCACAACACCCGCTTATCAGTATATTCATGTGCGTGAGGAAGTGTGTGTATGACTACATTTGTGTCTGCATGTGTGTGTGTGTGAGAGAGAGAGAGAGCAACCCCTCCAGTAGTGTGTCCTCAGCTGCCTAACACAGGAGTTTCTGGATTCCATCAGTGGGTCTGTTACACTCATCTTTGATGCTCTAAAGAAGAGCAGGCTTCCACTGCGTGTGTGTGTATTTGTACATATGAGATGTGGAGAGTGTGCATGAATTAATAAATAATTAAAGAGTAAAACTGAAGCCTGCTTTGAACTCTAAATTGAGCTTTTTAGGGTTGAAAGTGACCTTTAATTGGTTATATTAAACATAAAAGTGTGAAAAGTCTCAATATTGTTAAAGCTGTAATACACTATTTTTGTGGCCACTTGGGGGCAGAAGAAATCAGTTACCTATTTAGTCATCCAGCAGACACAGAGAGTGCATTAGCATTCATTAGGAGTTGTGTTTGTGTCCACCTGATGAGTTAAATCCAATGTTTCTCTCCTCACAGCTCTGCTTTTGTCTCCACCAACTGCTGAGAAAAATATCTGGCTCTTAAACTGATAAATGCTTCACAGTGCTCACTAGCTAGTTTCTAATTTTGCCTATCTGCTTGTGGTCTGCTAGTTGTCAAGTCTCTACAGACCTCTACAGATCTTCTACAATTTAGAAAACAAAGTACCTCCACATGCTGATTCTCGGATGTTTTGGTGTTATGATTATGCCATCGGAGCGGTTTTGCTTGCAAGTGTCCTCCTCTATTTGTATTTATTAGTTTAGTTTACTGATGGATCAATAAAGCAGAAATAAATCTAGCTGATTTTTAAGAATGCCCTCTGCTGGACCACAAAGCAAACCACTTCTAATGCTCTGTCGTGCTACTACAGCATAAATGTTTAATTCAAATAGCTCATGTCAGTTCAGTTCAGTTCGAACTCTTGACAATAAGTGACAGCCCTGGTGCTGGGCAGGTAGTGTACAGCGGGTTCAAAGCTTTTTCACTGAAAACAGCTGCTAGTTAATGAGAGCAGAATTTGCAATACAGGAATCAAAACAAAGAGACACAAAAAAGTTCCATATGTGGTGAAGCCGAACTTCAGATCTGTAAGTCTCCAGTTTCCAGGAGGTCTAAAAGTCAACATCCATGACTGCATTATCTTCACACCTTCTCTCCTCCTTTAAACAGGTTTTACGTGAGGGTTAAGCACTCTGAACTGACCTAAGCCAAAAATCTGTAGTGTTAAAAAAATCATGTTTTCTTGACCTAATTTTGCTGATTTTGTTTGTCTGTCTGTGTACTTTCTGGCCTGAATGAACTGAGAACAAATGAACTCTCTCCCTCCCTCACACACACACACACACACACACAAAGCTTTTCCAAACAATGGCAGGTGACATAATAATTTGAGGGGAGGGGATGATGAAAGGCCATTCAGTCATGTACAGTATGAGGCCCCTGGCTGGCTGCTAATGAGCACTGGCCCCATTCTGGCTCAGCATACGCACAACAGGAACAAGAACTCCCCCTCAGCTACATTGTTACATTCAGAGTCACTAGAATGAAGCACAGTGTGGCAAAACCTCTCCGCTGCACCTCATTCAGCAACCACATTACAGTTTTCCATTAGTACTACACAAAATACTGCCTGGATCTTAAGAACCTGTATTTGAGAATGTTGGACTGCAGCATGAGAGTTAATGTGTTGACAAAGAGTCTACATTTAGTAAAAGTGAACTGAATATATAACAGTAAATCTGAATATTAGCAGAACAAAACAACAACAACAAACCTCCGGGTTAACAAAATGTATAGTAGATTATGCTAAACTTTTTTTAAAATTGGATGACAGATATGGCCTTTATTATTCCAGACTCCTGGACATACAGAACAACTTCTGGTCTGTTTTAATAGCCATAACAGCTTACCTTTAAACAACAATAGAAACACAAGCGTTATAGTCCAACAAATGTGCTTTTTAAAATATGAGCGTGTCTGATCTCTTTGGGGAGTGTCTGCTTTGACATGTCGGAGTTGTGCTAAATGCTAATATGCAGCGTCGATCCTAGTCACATGATCAAGTACTCAGCTGTTGTTCTATCACTGTCGTGTTAGTGGAAGCAAAACCAAACTGCATAATATAAATTTATATTTCTGTTGTCTTGATGACATAGTTTAATTACACAATATTAAACTATCAAATATGCTATTATGGAATTAATTTATTATTTGAGATATTTGAGATATTCTCCACTGGGCATTTTGGCTGCCTAATATAAATTCTGGGTAGTTGTGTAAATAAGCCCCCACACACAACAAAAACAAAAACAAAAAAAATCTTAGAAAATTGACTGTAAAATACATTGTAATTTATAATGCTTTGTATTTATAGTATTTTTCAGGCCTGAGCAGAACATTCTTTCTCTCAGCCTGCAGGTACAGTGGGGGACCTGGCTGCTGGCACAAGATGGATATAGTGTTTCTATCCGGTGTCATGCTTCAATTTCATGCATAACACTTTGTCTGTTTTGTATTCTGTTTGTGGTTTGTTTTGCATTGTCTCTGTTGTACTTGTTATGCATGTGTTTCGTGTTGTTGTTTTTTTGGGGGGGAAAATTTGGACAAGTGCATTATGAGTGGGTTATCTTATTACAAAATAAAACCACCCAGCCATACACAGAGAGAGATTAAACACTTCTTGTTGCCAATGCTTAGGAATCGCTTATTACCTCGGCACAAAAAAATAAATAAATTAACTCAGTTTAATAAACCACAGAATACTGTGAATGAGCTATTTTCACATCGTTTTCTGAGAATCTGCTCAAGTTCTTAAAGTAGGAAACACCAGGCCTGTGGACAAAAACGTATGAAAGTGTTAAATGACAGGCTGCATCCATCACTGATGCAGAACTAAGTGTGTTTACATAACAGGCTCCTGTGCCTAAATGACTAAAAAACATTACTTCAAGACAGATAAAGCCAGCAATGTCACAGATTTCATGTCTGAAAGAGGCTTTTGAAACCTGAACCACATAAGTACCTTTGGCAACACACACACACACACACTTGCACTTACTCCCAGAGATAATGCAGCATCAGCGTGGTCTGAGATCTCCATAGGAGGAACATGTGGCACAACTATGGGGGGTTACTCAAAACACTATTATCTGCGTGTGTGTGCTGTGATGATGAAGTGTGTTGGGTGACGGAGAAAAACAAAGCCATGTGGGGGGTTTGAATCAACACTGAGAGACAGGCTGCCACTCAGTGAGTGAGAGACAACACGCTGTAAAATGTATCTGTGCTCAAAATCCATCCTGCGAATCACATTAACACTTTTTTTAAGCACTGCATGGTCAAATGGAGTTTGCAGCAACTATGAGCAGTAGCTACAGCCTAATCTGCAATATGAATGTCTGCATCTGTGTGTGTGTGTGTCATCAAGGACATTTAAATTCAAAATATACACACATCCAAGTAATACACTATCTAAGAGACAGAACCGTAAGTGAAACAGGAAAAGCATCCTCTAAATAGCAGTAACAGTCATAGTGCATGAAGGTGCACATTAACTCAAATCTGTGAATTCTCATTGGAAAGCGATGGTGACATGGATGTGGTGGAAATGTGGTGTGGAAAGTGAATGTGTGGCTGGTGGCCATCTTGTCGCTGATCGGAGCATCATTCCAGTGTGGGTGAAGAAATATCTGCTCTGTGATGGTAAGAAACACTGCTGCGGTTTGTGGAGTGGAAAAATCACGTAAGCTGGAGCGGAGAAGATTCTGCCTTTGAGAATTTTCACGGTATTGTGTAATGTCTAAAATACAAAATGTTGTCAGTTTCAAAAGACTTTCAAGGCTGATACAAATTCTTTAGATCCAAAAGAAATTTCTCTATAAAATTATCTCAACATACCAATACTGAGAGAGTGATTTCCTAAAACAGCTGGTCATTGTAGTTCTTGTAACGTTACCCAAATACGAGGAAAAATTGCATTTTGTTAGGGACTATTTTCAGCATTGGTTAATACCATTAATTATAGCTAATGAGTAATTTGAGGGAGCAGATGGCTTTGGATAGACACAAAGTACTTGTTAGAATTCACAAGACAAAAAACTACAGAATGTCACCAGACACTGAGTATCTATCAATAGAAGTTTACTGTGAAATTAAAAAACTCAATCATGCGCGTATAATACTAATAATGTATGGAGCCATACATTTACATTGTAAATTAGTTATTGAGGCATTTAACAGATTCTTTTCCCATTTACTTAAGAACATTTTCACCTGTAATTTACTTCTGCTTGAATAGTATCCTTCCATCATTGCATACAGGAGGTGTGGTAAAGGTCAACTTGTTCCAGTAACACACAGAAAAACATCCCTGGATCTGATTCTGACCCCGGTTCATTTGGACGTGTACCTGTTTCACATTATCCCTGATTTACATATTCCATTATTTTTGTTCATACATACTTCACAACTGTAGCGACCCGTCTGCAAAGCCTCCATATTTCTGAATCAGTTTACTGATGGAAAAGTTAAATCAAAGACGAGTCTTTACATGATCTGAACGCATCATCAACAACCTTTAAAACTTCTTTCGTGACCTTGGCTCACAGATTTACAGCACACATTTCCAAACATACAGTTTAATGGATTTAGTAAACTGAATACTGAAAGGCTCATCATTAACATTCCAAAAAAAAAAAAAACATTCACAGTGTTGTTTGGCATTCCCTGACTGTTGATTCCCACTGGAATAAACAGAGTTCATCTAGAGGCAATATGATCCTGCTTCTTCCTCCTCTGCCACAGCTAAAGAGACAGACATTTCTCTCAGGAGTTGGTAGAAAGAGAATAAATATTATGTTACAGTCGTCAGGTGGACACAGACAAGTGCAAATGAATGATAATTGCTCTGTCTGTCTGCTGGATGTGTAAATAGGCAACTAATTGCTAATTGCTAATTCATTTGCCATAACAACTTGTCAATATGTGCTAATATGTTAAATTGTGTGTGTGTGTGTGTGTGTGTGTGTGTGTGTGTGCGTGTGTGTTTCTGCTGTACAGGAGGGCAAAAATTTAATAATACTGCTTCAGTTTTTCATTTTACTTGACATTATCAGAGATGATCTTTATGTCTTTACTGGCTGGGAAATCCACCTGTTTTATGCTTGCCTGAGGTGTGGATGTACATGCCAGCATATAACCCTGAACACTGGTCACTGAATAAAAAGAAAAAATGGGTTATGAGTAACATTCTGAACAAGACAAAGCTCTACAGTACTACAGAAGACTTTACACAACTGTTAACGCAGTGAGTATTCTTTGAAGTGACTTTGTGTGTAAAATTATTAGGTGCCCCTTTGTAGAGACTACTGTCTGCAGTATTCATGTTGTCTAACCTTAAAACACTGTGTTCGTGTCAAAACAAAGCATTAATGTCCACTCAGTGTTTCCACACTATTTATTATGACCTCTGTCCGCGGTGAAACATCTGAACACCATTAAATTGTGTTTCTTAATTGAATGACTATTAAATAGTTATTTATTAAGCTGAAAAAACATCCTTATTTTTCCATTTTACACTTTTTTATAACTGACATCATCTGATAAAATCAACATAAATCCTGATTTAATGACAAAAAGCCCGCAGTGTGTTCAACTGTTTTGACATTTAAAAGTAAACAATTACAGAGAAGGTTAGAGGCACAGACAGTCTTTCTTAACTCTACTGATTCATTTACCCAGCTCTCACTGGGCAGCTGGTCATGTTTTGCAAAAGCTCATTTACCTGTACACTGAAACACCATTTAGAAATGTATACACTCTGAAGCAGTTCACGGAAAAGCTCAGTTTTCGGGCAAGAAAAATGTTTAGTCTGGACTGAGGGCTGGAAACAGAGAAAAAGATGCATTTAACTGGAACTCAGGAAGAAAAACAGGTTGCAAACAGCAGAAATGTCAGAAATGAATTTAAGAATAAATGGGGCAGTACAGGACAAAATGGCAAGCGGAAAACTGCAAAACACACCTGTTAGCATGGAGAAAACTGACAAGACATAGTAGACCTCAACAGGAAAGTACAACACAGGAATCCAATTAAGAACAGGATGCAATTGGACGAAAAGTTTGGAAATTAACGCTATTTGTACTGTTACCAGTCCAACATCACAGCATGACTATTACAGAAATAATTCTTCAGTTCTGTTTTCCCCTCCACCAGTGCAAATGCATCAAGGCTTATTAGGCTGCTCACGCTTCAAATGGCGAGGATAAGCACTATTTCAGTTGCGACAAACAATCCTGGAAATAGCAAGCAACGCTGGTGACTGAGAGCCAGAGCTACTGGGACGATAAGGAGAGGAATTTCAGTGCACCCCTTCTATTTAAATGTAACATTACTCTGGGTTTCCTGCCAGCCCGGTTTCTGTGTTATGTATTACTTAGGTATAACGGTGCGACGGCGCCCTTTTAGGATGTTGGGTTTCAGGAAAGCATTAAATTAGCCTTTTAAGATGAAATGATTTTTGTTCAATTAATGATTGAAATCAAAACATTTTTCCTGATTAACGTAATTAAGTTGTTATTTTATAAATGGGCTGGATGACAGAGCAGTGTATGAAAGGACAGCAAGTATATGTAATCAAAGGAACGTGTATTTCTCAATCAACTAACAGCTAGCTGTGTCCAAATACTGTACTATCCATTTTCAACCACACTGCCATGGTGAGTTCATTCTTTATAAACCAGCTTAAAAGAAATTAAGTAAATTAAATTTTGAATATTCAGTTTTAATATCTCTGGTTCCATTGTCTGTTTTCCTTCTCCTAATGAATCCCAGGCTGCTGGTGCCTCACACCATGTCTACATAGGGGCGTCGCGTGAGCAACACGTTAGCAGAGCAGGGCAACTTTAGTCCTCCATCATGATGTGTTTCAGACACAGTACTGGTAGAGGCCATCCGTGTTTTGCCAGTGCTCAGGCCCAGCACACCCAATCACTGAAAATATACACGTATAAAATGAGCTATTACACAACCTGGCACTAAACTGGTTAACAGACATGCTGTGGTCTGGAGGTGCACTAACTGGGTGATTAGGGTGACAGGTTACGCCACAATGCACGATGCTGGGAGAAGACAGGGTCCAAAACTATTGGTTAAATTTTTGCCACAGGGTACTCATTGGTGGTTAATCTAGTCCTGGTCTTTACCGTTTACTTTGATACACTACAAACCAAATAGAAACCAATAACTGTCTGGAGGGAAGAAAAATGCAGGCTAGGTGATAAACTACAATATCCTTTGGGAATGATTGTAGAAAGTGATTTGTAACACAGGCAAAATGCAGATACCAATTATAACTGTTTTTTTGGGGGTTGGGTGAAGTAACAACAGGTTTTTTTTGTTTGTTTGTTTTTTTTTTAAAGCTAAAATCAGTAAAAAACTTTAACATGCTACTGTGATGAATTTGTACCTGAAGGAATCCATTCAACAAAATTCACCAATAACGATTATATCTAACAGGGGACAATAAAAAATGTGGCTTAGTTTGCTGGGAGACAACTGGGCACAGGGATATCATAGTAGATATATATATATATAGATAGATGAAATGAAACAGATTTGTTTGCTCACATGGCCATATGCACCCCAATGTCTTACACTGTAATCCCATTGTGGAGTAGACATGTGGTATTGTATTAGGACAGACTTGAAAAAGCTAGACCCTCAAAGTTGTGTCACAATGCTGTACTCTGGATCAAACTGCTTGATTGTCATAATCTATTTGCTAAAAAAATAAAGGAATGGCAAAACACACTAGAATACTAAAATGAATTTTGTGATGTTGAACTAATTCCACACTGGCTTACATTTTTATTTAACTTTAGTGTGTGTAGGAATACACAACCATGCATACACAGAGCAGAGAAGCCTCTTATGCTGTTCTACCCTTCCTCATTCCTCAGCGCGCTGCGACTCTTTCGGGGAGAGTTTAATGGATGGAGGTCAGGGTCATTTCCTGTGCATGGATGGTGAGATTTGCCATACGAGGCCATGCATTAAAGGCGTGTTTTGTAGAAGATTTATGAAGTATGCTTTTTCCCCATATGCGTTTCATCCAGGTAAAACAATACCAAGATCAACTTTTCTTCACCTAGCGCTATCAGCTGGTGTTTGCAGCCCATAATGTTCAAAACGAACGCAGAATTCAGGAAAGCTATAATCTAATTTGTTATTATAATATGAGTCAGATTTGACTGTGATTTCCATCCCTTGAGATGTAAGAAGTCAGAGTAAACTGAGTGAACATTTAGTCTTTGGTAACATTTAATGACATGTCAGACAATAGCTTTGTGCTTCTGAAAAGTTCTGAAAACACTTCAAACAGCATCTCTGACGGTATTCAGTGGGGAGACAAAGATGAATAGACATTTACTTGTTTCTGATACTTGCTAGAAAACTAATATAGTCTGGTCCTCAGACGACATCTGTGAGAGGACCGCGATGAATAGATTTCAGAGAGAGGGAGCAGGACAGGTCTATGTCCTGCTTTGTTTTAAATATGCTCATGATGGACTTGGTGAAAACAGGTTTAACGGGACCCTTGTCGAGGTGTTCTGTCTATGCCTGGGTGTGTGTGTGTGTGTATTGTCGATGTTACATCAATACATCACTATGCAAATCAGTTAGATGGTGAAGTTCGGAGGATACAACAAGTTGACTTTTAATAGGAACCATTCACTCACTTTTACATGCCCTTTTGTGCAAATTGCTGACAAGGACTGAGCAGGTACAGCACTGCTCTCATGGCGTGCCTGGCATTGACGATCAGGGTCAGTGAGTCTGTACCTATAGCTACACTTGTGCTGTGTGTCAGCGGTTGTGATTTACAACTTTCAGTACAGAGTTACAAAATACAACACGCTATAAAAGTAGCTAGCTAGTCATTGAAATTGCAATTTGGTGCTCTTTCCGTTAACCATATCTAATTGCTATTAGGCCCTGCTTCAACCTTTAAGGGCAGCACACATTGGCTACTGATGATGGCCATTAAACTACTCACCATTGTTTTCTATGAAAGCCTGTACACGGCAAATTGACATGAGTCATCATGTGTTATGAGCATCAGCTCATCGGACACACACATATCCATCTTCCCTTCATTGACATGCTAAGCTTTGGAGATTTGTTACTGATGGATCTAATGGTGAAATTTGAGACGTTTAAGCAGCTCTTTGTTGTTGTTGTTGTTTTCTTTATCTTTATATCTTTTTATCTGGATCTTGCAGACTTTGTTTTATTGAGAAGTGTTAAACTCCAGCAGCTGACAGTGTTCTATTTATGTTTCTACGGTTAAATACTGGTAGAAGTTATGGTTTAAAGCAGTTGATGTTTTATCACTGTAATTGTGGTTATGTGTGTTTATTGGGGCACAACTTTAATGATTTGTCCATAGGCGTATGATGTTGGCTTACTAAGACCTGCAGTGAGCTGCACTTCATTAATTCATCACTGAATTCTTATCCATGGTTGGCTACTGCTGCTGACAATGCATTTAGACTGATAGGTTACCAGGCCATCTCTGGGGCAGAGAAAGAGTGCGCTTTGAGTTACTACGATCTCAGCTTACAAAGACCAATCTCTGATTTTAAACAAGTCTTAAAACTGTCTTATAGCACGCTGTTAGACACAGATTACTTCTATTTCACTGGCTACTAAATGTTCAGTCAGGAGTCGAGATGTGTGTACTGTGACTGTTAGCCAGTTCAAGCAAGATCACACACTCACACACTGCACTTTCTTGTGTGTGAGTGTGTGTATGGATATATGGTTACGTAAGGAGTAGGAGTGACCAGTCCAGGCATATGCTAACCAGGTGTGCACTGAGTAACCTCACACCACACCAGCCATACAGCCACGAAATCCTCCCAAACACCTGAATCCTATCAGAGAAAGAGCAGATGTCCAACACACACACACACACACACACATGCCACAGACACATACACTCCAGATGGTAATGCATGTCCTGCCCCTTCATTTCATATTCAATTAGCAGAATCAAAGGAGGATGCAGACCTGACCTACAGTATTCTGTGTGTGTAATGGGAAATGACATAATGAAATGCATGTGGCTACGAAGAGTGAGGAATGGGGGGGATGGGGAAGGAGGGAGGCAGAGAGAGGGGATTCAGCAGCAGGCAAAGTGTTCAACGTTCCCGCTACATTCACCTACTGGATGGGCGCCAAAGACGAGGAAGAAATCTTTGTAATTCATTTCAGATAACTGATGCCGATAAACCTGTCAAATTGATGCTCAGTGCACACATTTCAATTATAAATAAGCCCATTGTTCAAACTGCACTACACACTTGACACTCCACATATCATTAAATAAATCATTGGGGCTATAATCAAAACAATGATAAGGCAAAACTTTCTCAGTGTACGCAGGTGTTAAAAAGATCATGGTTTCTCCTCGCTGTGTTGCAGAATGAAAAAGGCTTGTGTAACGAGAACACGGCATTAATTCATGAATAACTAACTTTGCAAGCCAAAGATAAAACTTTTTATTAATAGCTTATCACCATCACTCAGAGACTCATTAAAGCAAAGTGGCGTTCTGAACTCCAGTTCTGGGGAAGAGGCCGAGCCAAAGCACATCCTTTACTTAACTTTCAGCCAAGTCTGATCAGATGATGATAATAGCCCCATTAATAATCTGCTTCATTTCAAAAAAGACCTGCAGCTGTACAAAGTTGTGGATACTATGGTTTCTCTGCTATTAGCAGAAAGGCTGTCCTTTCCAGCTGGAGACTTAGAGACAACTCAGGAGAGCATGCTGACTCCAGAACACAGTGGGTGCCAAGTTATACTTTCATTTGATGAATCTCACACAGGCTGTGGACTGACATGTTTCCAAATTGTTCCAGTTAATGGTTTGAAAAGCTGTCTTTTCTCTTTACCCCTAAGAAGAGCACATTAATCAACTTTTCTGTAATTGCGTTGCTGTTCACCGGCTGGCTAATTTTCAACTGCAGCCCTTTGACAGGAGGTTCTAGAGCCAACCTTCAGCAATACCAGTTAGCCTAACTAGCAATTATTTTTCATATTGCAGTTCAGTGGAGTAAAGACATGAGTAAATGGTTTGGCGCACACTTTGCTGGAGTGAAAGCCTGAGGTGACTAAACTGAGAACTGAGTCCAGGCTATAAAAAGACAATATTTCCATTCCTGTATTTGCTTTGGGAAGGTCAACTGTCAGAAAACACCACCTTATAGAGAGCTGAGGTGAAACCGTAACTTCTAGGTTCTAGTCCAGAAATAAGAAAACCTCATTCAAAATCTGATTGACATTTGTAACCATGCTAATAAATCATACTACTGCCTTGAAACACAGCCTTCCTCAATAGTATGTCATGTGGCTCCCTTCATTTGTCTAGATAAGAATGGTAGGTTTTTGAAAACCTATTCAAATATATGTTGTTTATTAAATAGTCATGTTTTAGCAGCCTTCAATTAACATTTTTTCCCATAAGCTCTAGACGTTTGCAGGCTAAACTTTGCAGCTTGACAGAAGAGTCTTTTAAAAGATGATTTAGGGGTAGGGGTATAACGAATATGAAACCGAGACCAAAACCACGATACAGATGTCCGCAATTTTGTATCACAAAAGAGGAAGACATATACACAATATGCTACCTCCAGCACCATGCTGAGCTCTCATAAAGTTACTAATATAACTAATATGACTAACAAAACAAATTTTTCACAAATTCACAAAATTATTATTATCTTACCTAAAGCTGGGAAAGCTGTACATTTTGTAAATATAACAATTTACACCCATTTTACTTTCTTCTAACTGCATGTGTCACATGACTATTTTGGTCCAATCGTGAACTGCAGCCACTGTCTTAGAATTTATCTTAGAATACGGAAAGAAAACAGGAACGTGCTTCATTGTTTTAGAAAGACCAATGAAAGAAATGAGAATTCTGTATGGTCTGTTAAAATGCTGAAAAGAAATCGGTAAAACTAGTTGTTGGTTCACATCCCTGGATTAACTGAATGTGAATGTGTGTGGGAACACTAACTGTCTTCCCTCCGTCCTATGCTATTTTTTCTGAACAAGAACAAGAACCTTAACCCCCAACTGCTCTGTGCTCTCTGTGTGAATATGAAGCAGAGCGTCACTGGAAAAGAGCACAGACTGTAACTGGATAAACAATGGTTAAGAAAAGGCTGAGTAGTGTGCAGTAGGAGGCTGGAGTAGAGGAATGAAAGAGGAAGAGAGTGGCTGATGAGACACTCTACTAACATGAACAATGACATGCACTCCAGTCCGCTGCAGTAGGAGAACAGTGCTCCACACACACTCAGCAGTGTTTTAGGAAGTCCTGTTTGCTCTACAGGAACAACATGCACACCAGCCTCAGACTAGTGTGTCACTCTGCCAGTATATCAGACTGATTGCAGCCACTTGCAGTGATCTGGTTCTATTATGATAGAGGTTTCCTCTCTGACCACAGCTCACATACAGACCACAATAACTAGAGCATCTAAAATGCACAACACCTGCTCCAAACTGTTACCATTCAATAATTTCTGTGACCAAAAACACAGCTGTCCTGCAGATTTGTATTTTAGAAACACTGAAAATGCTAGAGAGAGACCTCTTTTTTGTTTCCTGTTATCTTTGATTTCTATGTCTCCTTAAACCAAGCAATCAACTATCAGACCACATTCTCTGTGGCTATGTGAGGGTCTGCAATCTCTGTCACAATCCAGTCAAACCAACAAATAGCCAGCTGTACTCCATTAAAATTAAATGGAAAATAAAGTTTGATTGTACACAATTACAGCTTAATTGCATTTCTACTCAAAGAGCTTCTGGCAAAGCATTTTTCCAGAATTTTTAATTGTGGAAAAAGATACGCTGAGATAAATAGACCAAATATAGCATGTCACAACAATTATAAGAGCACTGGGAGAAGATCTTCAGGAAATTAGCAGAAAATGTAATTATCCTGGAACAGACCTTTAATTATTTCCCATACATTGAAGAGATACAGGGTCAAAATTAAATTACATTTTGTTATGTCTTGTGTCACTATAAATTATAAGTAAGGCCTATATTTCAGCCTATATGAAGTTTAATCATATAATATCTACAATACAATACAAAGGAAGAGTTCATCCAGGTTTCAAAACAGTCAGTCAAAAAAGTTAACTTATAAATAATCATGGCTACTTTTTTAAGGCTATACTGTGTCCTGATATTTTTTATTAGATATACTCTGCAGCTTTATCTCATCATCACACCGACGCACCTCTGGACTGTTATTTTAATTTCACCAGGTTCTGTGCGCAGGCTTTCCTGTCATCCAATTATCACTTTAGCTGACGAGTATTTTAACCACCTTACCTATGCTGTCTCTCTCTGCTGTCATTGCAGTCTATGCCATTTGCAACTTCACCCCTCCACCACTCTACCACCACCTGCGTCAAGGCTAAGTCTGAGGCTACGTCCACACTAATTTTAAAATGGCGTTTTAAAAACAAAAATTTCCAACCATACTAGCACACCTGAATACGAATATCACGTGCATGAGCCGACCAAGCGGACCAATCACAGTTGTTGGCAGTCCACACAGCCACGACGTCTGGGGAGGTGCACATCTGACTACAGCGTACCTTCAGTGTCGACTCAACACAGAAGTATTGGCCTTTAGTGCTTTCATCAACCTTCTTCCCAGCAGCAACAGGCAGCTGTTTACACAGAAAAAGCTCTGATAACCCATTGTACACTACCTGTTCGCTGCTAAAAGCCAGATATTTCTCCAGTCCACAAGGGGTGGGTGGTATGACAATACATAATGTCAGACAATATAAATTTGTCAGCTGTAAGAAATTTTACTATTCTGTTCATACCATGCTAGCTACCCCTTTGCTATATTTGGTAATGCACTTTAATTAATCCAAAACAGCTGCTATCAGTCATATCATTATGTGCAATTCCATTTTCAAATATCTGTATCTGTATTTAGTTCATTTTCTGTCTCTATAAATAAAGTCCTGTGATTATTTCTCTTCTGTTAATATTTTTTATTACATTCTCATGTTTATACTGTTGTGTATATTTTTTATAGCCTCATCTTGTTTTTATCTTGCCTTTATTAGTATTTATGTCTTTTTTCATCTTTTCAATCACTTATGCTGCTGCAACAATGTAAATTTCCCCATTGTGGGACTAATAAAGGATTATCTTATCTTATCTTAATATCAGATCATTGTAAGCACCACTGCCAATCAATGAGTAGGACTGTGATGTGGTCACATTCAATTTTTAGATGAATTTATTTAGATGAATGAATGCGAAATACTCTGAGGCATTTTGAGGGATTTTACAAAAAACATTAGTATAAGTTTCCTCAAGGATGTGTGCTTTTCACACTTAACATGCATTAAAGTGGAGTTAAAACACATTTAGTGTGGTAACAAACAGAAGCATTGTGTGGAAGGGTCAGTGGCACTGACATCTGCTACCATCAACATAAGTTAACATCAGTTAACTTATGTTGATGGTTTATAAAATCCAAGTTGGTTATAAGAGCTGAGAGACTAGCAGCAGGTGCATTTAGATTTTAATGTGTCAGTGTAACCCCTGCCACCTGGATTTGATGTAGCTTATATAGTTTATCTGGCTACACTTGCACTCTGAGAGCTCTCCTGTTGCTCTGTAAATGCCTGTGCTGTTTACTAGCATGCAGAACTCAACTATGACGAGACTGCTGATGCTGCCTTCGATAGCAAAGTGCTTTGAACTCAGCGTCTCCAGGGAACACAGCTAGGGCAGTGGTCTTAGCAAAACCGTTCCAAAACAATTAGTCTCCTTTTGATAAGGTGAATTGTTGGCTCATATTTTTGGAAACAGCTATAATATCCTAATTTTTAATCAGAATTCTGTCTCAAGCATATTCTGTTTTTGTTGTGGGGGGATTTTTATTACTTCAACTTTATTTCTCATTTGTCCTGATGCATGTAAAGGAGGAAATTGTCAACCAAAGAGGTGTTTCCTTTTATAATTTCACTGGGTGTATTTCTTTTTCTTTATATTTAGCCTTGACAAAACATTAGCAACGGGTTGCTGGTTGGGAAAACAGTATATTTCATGGTCAATTCAACAATCACTATACCAAGGGATGGCCAAGAAATTCAACTCTACGCTGCACTTTAATCTTGTGTTCACAAAACTATAATTACTTTTGCGGGACTCCAGCCCATGCCTGCTCACAGTGGACATGGAAAGAAAAGGGCTGCCGTTCACTTCCCTCCTTCCCCTCCTCTTCCCCTTATGCTTTGAGGAGTCAAATTGGTTCCAGATGCATTCTCTCACGGCTAGCTCCATAACCAAATCACAACATGAAAGAAATGAAGGAGAGAAGTTTCGCAAAACTCCATAGAGGAGAAAAATTTAAGGAATTTCTACACAGAGTAAGTGGAGGTAGGTGGTTGGAGAAGAAGCCATATCTTCCTAAGGGCGAAATCGGCTGATCACTTTTCCACATGTTGCTATTTATCACACCGATAACCCTTTTTAGATTTTCTGAGACCTTTATTACTGTCACAAGCCTTTAGGAGACAATGTGCACCCCAAATGAGGATCTGAGAGCTACATTTCTTTCATGTTCCAGGCAGATGTGCCAGGAAAAAAAAAACTGTACAAAGTGATATTTAGCCAGAGCAAATCCACATCCTGCACCCATGTGGACTAAACATCAAAGACCTACCCACGAGCATGTTAGACCAATTTATAACCCTGCCCATGGAGCCCCCTTAGATAAAACACTCACTAAGGGGAGCTAGGATACACGTTGGCCAAAATAATATGAAAGCGTGATAACAGCTGAAGGTCTGCTGAGAAGACGCCTTGCCAAATGGCTTAAAAATGTAGCAACAAAGTACAAAGTGGCAGCTCCATGTTGACTCAGCCAATTAACAAGTGAAAGCAAATTCGAGGACAGTTGTTCTACAGCACCAGCACACACCTCTGTGTTTGTCTAACTGCCTTAACAAGTCCCAGTGAATTAATTAGCACCCTGAAAAGCTAATACACTAATCACTCAGACACATTTTGCTTAAATGCTCTGCTTTCTTTTTGTGACCAGACTTCATTCAAATCAGCAGGCAGCTTTATTTCTTGGTCTCCTTTCTTCTCACCTGGGACAGCTAATCAAACATGACATGAGTTTAAATCATAAGCTAAATAAATTGTATAATAATAAATAAGTGGTTTCAATTAAAATAACTTTAGAATAGGAAGCTTGCCAGTGCATACTAAGGTCTGTTTTGGAAAGAGAATGATATGGGAATAACGCGCGAACCGGCTTAAACATGAGGTATTTTATGGAAGTAGATGTGTTTTAATGGTATGGGATGAATGCCGAATCCGAGGAATACTGATTCGTAAAAAAAATTCAGGACTTATTCTTATATGCGGTGTGTTTTTGCCAATAGCTAGGGAGGCGTAAAAGTAGTAGATTGTCTATGACGTTTGCCATAGCGGTAACGGTCCCTTTTTACTCCCCGATCCTCTATGTCAGCTCTGTTTCCTTCCTATCCCCGGCTATTTCTCACTATTTCTCGGGCAAGGAACCCACCAAACCTTTCAAAACTATTAAAGCCCAGCAGCAGGCAAATACTGCAAGAGAGAATGAAAAAGTAAAGTTCATATTAACGCCGCCATACTTGTCCTTAAAACTTCAAAGGCTCGTCCAAAAGATTTTCTTGTTCTCAGAAAACGCTACACAGGATGCTAACCCCATACGCTGCGTTCCTCGAGAAGGATTGAGCGTCATGCTAACATTCACCCCGACAATGGATTTACTCCATATATCGCTGTTTTGCATTTCGGCAAAGTTACACGCCAGAAATTCACATCTAAAAACTTTTTTCTGGGTGTCAAGGATATGCTGTTAAATTCGGCGTGTAATAAGTACATTAAGTCCAACTTTCAAATTTGTTTTTTTCCCGTTATTCCCACAGTCATTTCACACCTAGACACACCGCGGTGGGCGGTAGCTAGCGCCCTGAACTAGTTAAAACGTAAAGGTTTTACTGAAAAAAGCGCTGGCTGTTGGACCATGCCCTCGCCCGAATTTACCAGAGACCTTTTATCATTCAGAATACGCCTTAAGAACTTGTCTGCGGTGTGTTCAAAGTCACTAATATGCGAGGGAGTCTCACACTGTAAGACTTGTGAATGGAGTTTGGCGTGACATTCTCCATACATAAGAGTGGAATCTATCGGCCGCACAGGATGCCAGCTGTCACTGAATCAACAAGTTAGTCCCGATCAGCCGCGTATAAAAGTACATGACCCTTATGCTTGACTTGTAAGACTTTTCACCAAGTTTACCAAAGCAGACACAGACGGCAGCTTGGACATACACTCATACAGCTGAAGAGATGAAATCACAGACATAGACAGACTTACCCTGAGCTCGGAGCTGCTAGCAGTGAAAGTTTAAGGCGAAGAGGAAACTGATTATCTGGAAACACACACGCATCTTATTGAAATTCTAAAGTGCATCGTGGACAAGAAGACATAGAAAACACTAGTGCTGTGATATGCTCCATGGATCCCCTGTTACCTCCTCTCTCTCTCACTCTCTCTCGCTCACTCACTCACTCACTCACTCTCTCATACACACTCTCTCCACTGCCCCCGGTTTTGCGTGTGGACCGCAGAGGGCATGCGCAGAAGGGAAAACGGGCCCGGTTAACGGTGACAAAAGCGGACTCAATTCAGTTGCACACAGTTAAAAAGTTGTGGTAGGCTAATTATACTTTAAAGAGCAATCATTATGCGTTGAGAGAAGTTGACCCCCACCCCCCTGTAAGACTGAGATCAATCTTTCTGATACATATTCCCAGGCCTTATACCTTTAAGAGAGTGTATTCAAAAATATACAATTATAAAAATAAAATTACAAAGTTTAATGTCATCATAATTTAATTTGTGAGTTTTTTTATCTTAATTTATTAAGTCATAACTTCATGTCTTCATTTTGCTTTTAAAATGTTCCTAAAAGATAAAAGTATAGAAGGATAAATCTACACAGTCAGTTTTTTCACATATATTTTTGTTTTTTGTTTGTTTCTTTAATTAGGAACAGTGTTTTAATTAATTAAATTTTAATTCTTTATACTTAGTTTTTATTTATCTGTCCATTATGTTTAAAACTATAAAATTGTTATGTGTATTTTATGTTTTTAAATCTACATATTTTTTAAAGTTTCTTATTGTATTTCTTACACCTTTATGGTGTGTATTTGTGTATTTATTTATTGCGTTTGATAAACTCTCATTTACAAAACCTGTGTAACACACACACTTACTGATACAGACCAAACCTCATTAAGAATCTGCCGCAATTTATTTATTTGTCTGTTACTTTTCTCTATAAAATTATATGTAATTTGATTATTTTTCATTTTTAAACTGAATATAATTTTGTCGTTTGTAAAATCTATTGTTATTGTCTGTTTTTCAGTGTTTACACACAACTTAAAAGAGTCTATAGAAGCAGCTCAGGCTCAGTGACACAGACCAAACCTCACTGAGAATCTGCTGTGTTTTACGAAGCTGTTTCGGGGGAATACCAGTAGTCCCCGTCGTGTCTTCAGTATTATCTGCTCTTTACAGCGTTACTACCGTTCCAACACTGCGTCTTTACAACTCCCCTGTTTATCCACAATCAATGTGGCCAATACAGGGGCGTATTAGGGGCAGTAAGTATATTGTAAATGAAAGTTTATGGTAAAATGGCCCATAAACACGCGGCTGTATAAGTCTGGACGAGCTGCTGCGAGGGATGATTCCCTCAGTGTTTATGGACGCTGACAAGAGGTGAGAGTTATTTGCTCACTTTTTCATTTTATTTGCTCTAATTATTGGTGTGTTGACAGAGATGATGCAGTAAACATCTTTGATCAGCTGCAGACACATTTTAATGAGACGAAGTTGAGGCAACAGAGGTGACGTAGTTTTATAACTAAACTTTTAATATTAAACCTGAAACATGAATATTTAGACTCTTTTTCACTTTCACTGTAGCTCTGTGTCCGACCTGAAGCCTGACATTTGTTCTAGGTCGTCACTGCTGTGTTTTACCGTCAGCCATTTTGTTTTGGAGAGGTGAAACATGCCCTGAAATGGCCGCCGCCTCGGTCGTTATCATCGGGCTGTTGTCTGTGTTTGGAGGAGTCTCTTCTCAAACAGACACCGACTGTTTGACCGTGTGAGTGTGTTTGAGTTTAGTTTCCAGGAAAAACTGGCCGATACAAAACTGATACCTGATATTGATAATGCTGGCGCTGATAATGGCGGTTCAAAATGACATTTTAAGAGAAACAAGAAACAAAATGAAGAAATTTTTTAAAAAGCAGATAAAAACGACTCTTTTTACTTCACAGGTTAATACAGTCGATCTTTATTTTACAGGTTAGCGTCCTCGACATCTTGGTCTTTACCGGCCTCTGACTTGCTGCCAGGTGAACCTTTGACCTTGCTGATAACAGCCGAGGATATTGTTCCTCATTAACACCGTCACACACCCACAGACAACGAGCGAAGCCACCAACCCTTAGCCATAAAAACGCTCTTTGTGTTTCCCGCTGAGCAGTTTTACACTCGTCTACTGTGTAAAAGTGAAACTGTACTTCAGGATGTTCGATGGATTAACCTCCGATGGCAAAAATCTTTTTGCCCCGTCGACCTCCACTGCACATGGAAGATTAATTATTTCCTAGGTCCTCATAAACCAACCAGCTCTGACAGAAAATTAACTGGAAACTATTTTCATATTTGGAATTTGTCCATTATTTTTGCTATAAACTTGCTGTTGTGTATTTTATTCTCTAGATCTACATATATATACTACATACATACTTGTTGTCCATTTATTCTCCATTTTTAATCAGCTGTCATTTACAAAAGCAGCGTAACACAATGACACAGACCAAACCTCATTAAGAATTTGCTGCGTTTTATTTATTTTGTCCATTATTTTTCTTTAATAACATGTGAAAACTCCCAAGTTGTAATAACAGATATTTTAACTGGTCTTTTCATTCTGCTGATGTTGTGTAAATGCAGCATTAACCTGATGAGGTGTGGGCTTATGGGTAATAGTGTTAAATGAAAAAGTTTTTTTTAAAATACCATCCTTCTCTTAACATGACATACTGTTGAAAGAGACTCTGTTCCAAAGTTGAATTTTTAGTTATTTAAATTATTACAAATGTCAATGAGATTTTGAATGAAGTTTTCTTTGATTAGGAACAGAACCCTGAAATCCAGGCTTCACTTCTACAAGCTGATCACTCATCTATTTACCTGTACTTTTATGTAACTTCACCTTTGTTTTACCCCAGAAAACTGGAGACAGTGAACGTAACCAACAGATTTTTGTGTTGAGACCTTTTAAATAATCTCATGTCTGAATCTCCACACGTCCAAACTCTGTGTGGTGAATCCATCGCTGCTATCAGAGCTCATCACGCCTCCTCAACAAACATATCTTCGTCTCTGTGGTGAAACCTTTTTTACTGCGTCCAAACCCCCACAATAAACTTTATGGTGGTGAAGAGGCAGCTACGCTCTCATTACCCTCTGTTTACCCAAAAATGAGACGCGAGGACGGACGTTGCTACTCACAACGTAGACACACTCACTGTCCCTGTTTAGTTCACACAAATAAAGATGATTTATCAAAGATATTAAATGGTTAAAGTGGATTCCACCAAATCCTCCCATGTATTTGTTCATATTACACAATCTCTGGTAGAAAAGCGTTTGGTGCACTGAACTTTAACAGAGGTAGGGAAGTTAAAGGATAACTGTGTGGTATTTTTACTTATGTAAAGTATCTGATTACTTCTTCCACCACTGAAAGTCACACAATAACACAAACTAACAGATCAAGGCAGCAGCTCCTGTGTTCTGCTCAGTAAAATTCCCAACCACAGTTGTAGTGGGTGTTTTTAATCCCAACACCCACAAGACCCAACAATGAGCCCATTCTACACTTGAGAACAAACGTCAACAAGTCAAGTCAGCAAGTGTAACCAACAGTCAAAAACCTGAAAAAGTTCAGTTTACTTTCGGAAGAAACTGTGAAAACTGGCAAATATTCACATTTAAGAGGCTGGAAAAGTGAATTTTAAAAAACTTTTTGCTTGAAAAGTAAAAAAGTAAAAAAAAAATAAAAAAATCTAAATTGTTGCAGGTTTTCTGTCCATAAGTGGAATAATTAACTTAGAATTTCAGCTTTTGAGACCAGGCTGGTTTCTGGGTGTCTGGGGAAATGGGGGTCAATGACGGTCCAACAACTTTTTTTCCCTGGGGCCCCTTACGATGCTAATCCAGGCTAATTTGTAAAGTCACTAAATTGTCGTACAAAATCTCCTAATTCTGCCGTTGGAAAATAGATCTTTCAAACACTGTTAAATGATCCTGCAAACACTCAATCTGAAGCTTACTGAGACCTTAACAAACCTTTGACATAGTTCTAGTTTGATATATTTTTTATGGTTTTGGGCACACGGCCATCGTTCCTATTTATACAGAATATTGCTGCTTATCAAGAGTAGATCAAGTGGAGTTGGGAGTGTCTCCTATCTCTGTTGAACTATGTGAGTGAAGCTGAGTTATTCACGTCTCCTCTGGTGACCTTTACTTTATCCTTCTTATACTGAACCACAGCTGAACTCCTGAGAGCTGAAAAATCAAACCAAACTGTATCTGATTTATTTAACTATTTTACTCCAATAATAGCTGCATCTTGAACCAAGGCTGTTTGCAAAGACATGAGCTTAGGGGTAGCGGCCGAAAGAACGAGATCATGGATACAAGTTTCCTCTGCAGGGTGTCTGGGCTCAGCATTAGTCTTAAG
>BRZM01002236.1:0-22176 GCA_033238685.1 Lates japonicus
GGAGCTGTGGAGAATTAATAACAGGCCAGATCTCTCCAAGGCCTCCTTAATGGGCTGTGACAGGAATTTATTCACACTTAGGCTGGTATTAAATCAAACGCAAGGCGAGTGGCAGTGGCAGGCTGCAGCAGAGGGGCTGGGTAGGGGGGCAGGTGCAGCAGGGAAGACGATGGGGGTCTGCTGGGTCTCGCAGGTCTGGCATTACAACCCCCCTCTGGGGTGGAGGGTCACCTCCAAGGCCTTAGGCATAGATAGAAGGATGGAGAGATGAAACAGGCAAAGGATATATGAAGAGAACAAACGATGAGTGATGTGCCAATGACGAGACGCCTGTCCCACGCCCCAGATGGAACGATTATCAAGTAGTCCAAAGAGCCACTATGAATCATCCTTCCTCCATTCTGCAAAATGCACCGTCACTCAGCCAGACAGCCATCCAGTCAGTCAATCAGTTAGCCAATCAGTCAGGCAGGCAGGCAGAAAGGAGGCTGATTCCCTCCGACTTGGACAGCACTTGCTACAGACAGCTGGCGAAAATGGAAGCTGCTCAAAACACAAAGCTCTGTCCAAATTAGCACTCAGTGAAAAACTCTTGCTGGCGAATTTATTTGTCATATTCTTTGTTTTCCTTCATTAATTGGCGTGTGACCAGTAATGTAGGGTATTCATTAGGGCTGTAATTTGTGGTCACTTGGGTGCCACCGAATTTGGTCTTTTTTTATTGGAGCAGAAACAGTGTGGATGACTGGGGACCCTGAATTGATATGCACAATCACATTCTACGGCACCAGAGGTCTGCGGCGCAGAGATTGAGCAATCGCAACCCATTAGGCACCAATGAATTATGCCTAATGCATCTTAAACATTTACGCAAACACTGTTGACTTTCACACATGCTCAAATAAACTTTACTTCTTCATACACACGCTCACCTTTGCATTAACTGCAACTCACTATATCCTACATGCATGAGAGTAAGCATAAGAGACATGAAGAGACATTCAGTCACATTCACATTCAGGCACACATGCACTGGGAAAATATACACACTCAAACACATTTAAATTCAAATACATATGGTCACACACAGCATGCATCCTAGTAAAGACACTTGTGGAGAGTGATGAGAGTAATGCCTCCCCCTTCTCCTTCCCCCTCGCCAATGCTGGGCAGATTGCATCACCATCCGTCAGCCAGACTCCGACAAACAGCAATTACCCCAATCGACAGATAACGAGAGCGAGGCTATCACTCACAGCCCGCCCCTCAAGCAGCCGGTGTTGAACAGCTAGTAGAAGTGAAATCAGAGTTGGGTGGAGTGGTAGTGGAAGGGGGATGGCTAGAGGAGAGGCAGATAAATGACTCCTCCATGGTAATGTCTGGCTGCTTTATGGGGCGTCCTGGCTGTGAGTGATAGCCTCGCTCTCGTTATCTGTCGATTGGGGTAATTGCTGTTTGTCGGAGTCTGGCTGACGGATGGTGATGCAATCTGCCCAGCATTGGCGAGGGGGAAGGAGAAGGGGGAGGCATTACTCTCATCACTCTCCACAAGTGTCTTTACTAGGATGCATGCTGTGTGTGACCATATGTATTTGAATTTAAATGTGTTTGAGTGTGTATATTTTCCCAGTGCATGTGTGCCTGAATGTGAATGTGACTGAATGTCTCTTCATGTCTCTTATGCTTACTCTCATGCATGTAGGATATAGTGAGTTGCAGTTAATGCAAAGGTGAGCGTGTGTATGAAGAAGTAAAGTTTATTTGAGCATGTGTGAAAGTCAACAGTGTTTGCGTAAATGTTTAAGATGCATTAGGCATAATTCATTGGTGCCTAATGGGTTGCGATTGCTCAATCTCTGCGCCGCAGACCTCTGGTGCCGTAGAATGTGATTGTGCATATCAATTCAGGGTCCCCAGTCATCCACACTGTTTCTGCTCCAATAAAAAAAGACCAAATTCGGTGGCACCCAAGTGACCACAAATTACAGCCCTAATGAATACCCTACATTACTGGTCACACGCCAATTAATGAAGGAAAACAAAGAATATGACAAATAAATTCGCCAGCAAGAGTTTTTCACTGAGTGCTAATTTGGACAGAGCTTTGTGTTTTGAGCAGCTTCCATTTTCGCCAGCTGTCTGTAGCAAGTGCTGTCCAAGTCGGAGGGAATCAGCCTCCTTTCTGCCTGCCTGCCTGACTGATTGGCTAACTGATTGACTGACTGGATGGCTGTCTGGCTGAGTGACGGTGCATTTTGCAGAATGGAGGAAGGATGATTCATAGTGGCTCTTTGGACTACTTGATAATCGTTCCATCTGGGGCGTGGGACAGGCGTCTCGTCATTGGCACATCACTCATCGTTTGTTCTCTTCATATATCCTTTGCCTGTTTCATCTCTCCATCCTTCTATCTATGCCTAAGGCCTTGGAGGTGACCCTCCACCCCAGAGGGGGGTTGTAATGCCAGACCTGCGAGACCCAGCAGACCCCCATCGTCTTCCCTGCTGCACCTGCCCCCCTACCCAGCCCCTCTGCTGCAGCCTGCCACTGCCACTCGCCTTGCGTTTGATTTAATACCAGCCTAAGTGTGAATAAATTCCTGTCACAGCCCATTACAGTGCCTTGAGATCTGGCCTGCTATTAATTCTCCACAGCTCCTCCCCTCCTCCCCTCTAGTTACTATCTCTCCCACTCTGCTGCTGCTACTTCTCTCTCCCATGCCCCCTCACCCTCCTCCTCCTCCTTCCCCTCCCTCACTCCACACTGCCTTGCTTTTTTAATACCACGTTAATTACCACGTCTGTCCTCTTTATTCAAATGAGAAAGGGAGAAATTAAAAGCAAGGGGATGTTTGTAATCTCAAATAGAAAAGCCATCCACTGTCTGGCTTTGCTCTTCTCTCCAGACCTGAGCAAGCTCACTGCTGGCTCGGCGTGTATAATGAATTCCAGTGGCACTGGCGGTTAGTTTTATCTGAAGAGCAGGCGGGGAGTCTGCCGAGGCCTGATGATAAACAAACGCAACCTCCTAACTGTAATAAGACCGGGAGAGAGGGATGCAGCTTGGTTGGCAGATGCTCTCTCTGTGTCTCCTTCCATCTCTTTTTGCTTTGCTCCCTTCTTCTTTCTGTTTGTTTCTTTCCACTCCCACAGACATTACCTCCCCCTGCTGTGGTCCACTCCCTCTTCCTTTCTCTCTTCCTTCCTCCCTATACCTTTCTCCCTCTCTTTCATCCCTCTTTCCCTCTATTGCTCCCTTCTCATCCTCCACAACTACGTTCAGGCTCCAGAATTAGTAGGCTGTGCACAGCAGGTGCCCGTACCTCTGTCTTATTAGCAGCCTCATATGTGGCCCATTAGAGGTTCTCTGTATGCCAAGGGCTTTTTAATTGTTTTGCTGGGGTCAGAGGGGCAGTGTAGCTGCAAAGCTCTTGCGGAGGAGGAATCAGAGCTGCTTTTTTTGGAGAGTACGTGTTTTCCTAGCATTTTGTTGCATTTAGTGTCAAGTGCAACCCCAATTATTTCTGCTTTGTGTTACAGTGTTTAAGGGCTATGTAAGCAATTAGAGGTGCAGATAACTGCTGCTGCTTTTAGAGCTATTGTTTACATGAAAGAAAGGCTTTTTTTTAAAACTCCAGTTGTATTGTGCACATAATTTGCCTGTTGTGGTCTAGGTAGGTCACTTGTGTAACATAAATAAAAGGTACATCAAGGCAAGCTTAATATCTTCTGATGCTTTC
Source organism: Lates japonicus (assembly GCA_033238685.1). Classification (NCBI taxonomy): domain Eukaryota; kingdom Metazoa; phylum Chordata; class Actinopteri; family Centropomidae; genus Lates; species Lates japonicus. Next base: position 3,740 of record BRZM01002236.1, read on the forward strand.
GAGACTGCTTTTAAGACAAGAAATGTAGGATGCAGAGTTGCTTAGACATCAAAGAGAGGTAAGTTCATGTAAAAGACCAAAGGTTCCAGCAAAGAGAGATGTTTTTAATTTAGTTTTAAGGGAGGGCCTAGGCCTCAGGCACTCTCAGGTCATCAAGGCAGTTTTGCCTGGTTTACACAGGTAAGAAAAAGTAAGCCCACTGTCTATAAATTTCTGCAGAATTTTTATCTCTTATAAGCACTGCTTGTCTCAGAATTGTACATTTCTGAGAGGATTTGTCACATACAAGTAAGCAAAATGACTATGTCAGGATTGCAGCTATGGAGGGTACAGGACAGTGCAATGCATTCACCCAACACACTTTATTAGACAAAGCTGTGGATATAAAAAGGTTAGAGGACATGAAAGAAAACACAACAGTGATCACATACACTAACATCTAGCTTCTTAAATAATGATCATCTCCAGAGTTTGCCTTTGGTGCTTCCGATCAATGTTGAGATACAAACTGGAGTAGATGAAATTATTGTAGCAGGCGAGCAAACTCCTTGGCACCAGAGTGCAACATATATGAAGTCTTTCTTCAGTTTCTCTGATGTTTCATACTTGATGTTACTGCATCCTGAGTAAAAGATAATGTCTGAAACATAGGGGTTTGTGCTGAGGTGGCAGTGGTAGTAAATGTGGTGCAGTAGATGTAGAAGTAGTGGGATTGTGTTGTGCCGTGCCTGAAACAAATGCAGTCTTCCTCCTCGCTTCCCACCACAATCTGAGTGGTCCGAGTCTCTGTGGAGGAGGTCGGGGTCTTTGGCTTCTTTCCAGGTCTTATCCAGTTATGCTCTACCGCCACTTAGATAGTGTAACATGCTCACCACTGTATGTGTCTGCAGCGGTGCTCAGTCATGGCATTGGTTTTCAGTTAAATATATCTTGTGGAGTTTTCAGTTTAAGCAAATACTGGTTTGTTAAAATTCTGTGATTCTCACCAAAACACAAGCACGTTACCTTATGTCTTATCACTCGCTAGTCCAGTGCCACCTCTGCTTTGGTGCAAAATCTCGTCTCTGGCTTCCTCTTCATCCACTGTGGGAAATCCACACTTGTATTTATTGTACGTGATTCAGTTTTCCTGAGTTCAGTTCTGCCATACTCAGCTTTGGTGGAGATATTTTGCTACTGTTGTCCATTGTGATGAATTGACCAGCTCCTTACTGGCTGGTGCGAACAGCAAAAGCAAAGCTTTGCAAAAGCTTTGACCTGCTGTCACTGAAGTACAGTTACAATGCAGACATTTTTTTTGCCAGTTTGCCAGTTTCAGAGATTTCAGGACATTAAAACTTCACCTGGGGTGAATTGGTGGTCTACCAATGGGTAGACCTTGAGACTTGACAGGTCTGATTCTCGGCGCTCTGCAGAAATGTATCTCTAGGTCACTGTACATTATAAGACCTGCTAGAGCTGTTTTTAGTACATGAAAACTCCACAGGCTATCTTAAAGCATGCACATGTTAAAGCTGTAACTCTGGCTACCATTCAGACTTGATGAAAAAAGTAAATGTTTGATCTGTACTGATCTGTTCGAATGAAAAATTCTCAGTGTTTGAACGCAACAGGCTATGACTTGTGCTCCGGTGAGGGGGCTGTTCCTAAAATGTCCCGTAGAAAAGCACAGGGAAGCATCTGTGTGCTATATTTTAATGGAGGTGGGGTGATGAACCAGAAGTACATTTGCCAAATCAGCCAGTTCTCATCCATGAGGACTTTTCTCTTGTAAAGCCAAAAAATATTGTTTGAAAACACTTCTGATACAGCATAAATTCATAAGTGTGTCGCTTTTCCAAGTATGTTTTTTAGTGCGGCATCATCGTGGTTTGCTAAGCTGTAATGGGCTCATTACTGACCCCTGAGGAGGATGCAGAAAAATCCATTGGCACTTGATGATTGGACAGAACCACAGTTATAGTGGGTGTTTGGAGGGCGACATGAAGGTGAGATTTATGCTTTGTCAGATAGCTCTTGAATGCCACATGATTGGCCGGACAGAGTAGCTAACAGGTTTTGCAGTCTACATGGTGAAGGTGTTTAGTCTTAGGATTTATCACTCAGCAAAACAGAGGAAATAATATCAGAATCATGAAAACAGGGAGTCAACAACAAACAACAGCAGCCTCTCTGGTGTGCAGCGTAAGGGATGTGAATGGTCTGATGAGGTGCATTTGTTTCCAGATTTAGCTGTAGTCAGAGTTTGTTGTCAGGAGCTGATTGAGGATCTGTGCTGTGACTGCCAAAGGGCATGTTACATCACCTGAAAGCCTGCTATGGTTTTCTTTCTTCTTTCTTTCTTTTTTTTTTTTGCTTCAAACTCTGTCATCACTTTTCATTCTACTTTTTATTTAGTAAAGAGAAAGCTGCTTGCTCAGGTGCTGGTAGAGATGTTTACATTTGAACTTGAGAAACTGAGTCTATTAAGAGTTTTTGACAAGGGTGAAGCACAAGTAACACGCTTGTTCTCCTTTCAACCTCAAGTCTTACCAGCACTTGATAAAAAACATCTCCTATGAGTGGATTGGAGGCTTTAAACTGGAATTACCTCTCTTTTATCTTTCCAGAAATCTGCCTGCCAGCCTCTTTTTTCCTCTTCCCCCCCTACCGCTACCTTCACTCTTAAAACGATACAGGTAATTAGAACCAATATTACTTTGTTGGAGAGGTTCCATAGGGGAGCTGATTTTAAGTGCGTGTGAGTGTTTGTACCAATTTAACACATCACTGAGTCACAAGATGCTTTTGACGTCTGAAGAAGTGTTGTTGGCACCTGAAGAGAATTTAAATCAAAGTTGTTTTTTTCAATCTCATAGGAGCCCTCCACTGGCCATTAAAAACCCTTGAAGTATCATGTTTACTTAGAGTGTGAGAGGATGTGTTCAGCCTGGCCTCAGATGATATAAGCTCCTGACAGACATCTGAGAGAGATGAAAGAAAGATGTCCTGTCTGCTCTGAGATTGAGACGACGGGGTATCACTCTGCAAACGCTGGCTTCGAGCTTGCGTGTGCACACAATCATTACCTACAGTACACACAGTACACACAAAACACACAGATAAACAAATACATGCATACTCATACACTCCCTATGCATCATCTTCTCTAGTCTACAAATCAGCTCTCCGAGCAAGACTTCAAGCAGCAGCCACTCACACTCTGCTCCACTTTCCTCTGTAGTTTCTGCCATACGCTAGCTAGTTAGTGGCACAGATGTCAAAAAGGAAAGACCTCTAATTAGACAGAGTGAGCAGGAAGTCTCAGCCGTTTGACACTGTTTAATGCTGACTGATATAGAGCTGAAACTACAGCCTGACTGATATATCTGCAGCCTGATATTATTGGTAGATATCAACCTAGCACACTTACTTTGGTGTTGTCGTGTGTGTCAAGATGTACAAATAGAAATTGTGATATAGCTGTATTATAGGCATTTTTTAAATTATAAAAAATGTATAGAATTTTTGATTTAACAAAAATCTAACAAAACTGGCAACCCATGGTACATTTCTTACTCAGCTGTGTCCACATTATACTAAGATAATACAAAGCACATTTGCACTGAGGATAATCCATTTCATTATGTGCATCTCCCTCATAGTTCTCAGTTCTCATATTTCAACCATCTCCCTGCCCTTACTTTTCTTAATTCAAGTTTGAGACATTTGTTGTGTTTTATATAAACTACCAATAATGATTTTATTACTGGGAACGTTTAGTATTCTGAATTTACTGTCAGCTTATTTATTTATCCTGTCATCTTTAATAGTAAAGTTAATTGTTCAGCTGTCTCTCCTGTGTCCTGCCTTTGTCATAACTCTTCAGTAACCATTAACAATTGCAAAGAAATGTGTAGAAGAGGAAACAAATGTTACAAGTGTCTATGTAAAAGCAAAAATATTGGCAAATATGTCATCATTAAAAAAACAAAAACAAAATATTGATGTATTTGCCTCAGACATTTTATTTGTTGGGCTCTACCTGTACTTCAGGCTTTGTGTCTGTTTGCCTGTGCTTTAGGGGATCATACATATGCAATCAGTACATTTTAAAACCAAGAAAGTTGAACTTCATTCTGCTTATCAGGCTGCTGTAGCTAATCTGCTATTGTGTACAATTAACCCTTTTGCTCTCCTGAGCTAAGTATGAACTGAGATACTAAGTGCGCCAAAGCACAAGAGCTTATTGTATGTGCTTAGGTCTGCAAAAAACATAATTAACATGTGACCTCTGCAGTGGAATAGATATACTCTTGGTTTAACGTGTCACTTAGCCCTTGCCCAGTAAACACAGCTGTATTCCTTGGATTTTGCTCTGATGTGCAATTTTGCTGATGGTTAAGTCGCTTGCATCGCTGCCCATCATTGGTTTTAAAGCAACGGCACTACAACCTTCTTGTAACTCATTTATTATCACTGGGAACCAAATCACAAAGGAAAGCCCAATCGATGGGGCTACCTGGCAGAGACTCAAGTGCTTAGGAGGGAGCGAGGGGGCGCCTAGCCTCAGATACTTCTAAAAGGCTAAATCGATTGCAACTGCTCTGCAACAGTCGGCTGACACTGCAGGCTTTCCACCTCAATGCTGAGGACGTATTGAAAGAACCCCGTTGGTAGGTGTATGCAAGGATGACAACATGGCTATTGTATTTCTGCCACCACTGGAAGAGAAGGCTTTTATCTGCCTTCAAAATCCCTTTAAAGGGCTTCATTCCCCTGGGGAAGTCCATGCCAAACACAGAACACACTGGCACTTAAACCTTCCCGTTGAGGAAAAAGCCATAAAGTTTATAAAGTCAATTAAGGCTTTTTTTAACTGATGTCAGGCAAATTAAAGCTGCTTGGCTGGGCTCCCTGTGGGTATACTGTCAGATGGTAAACCAGGGCCCACTTAACGTCACAGGGTTCCCCAGGCAGGGCGCAGAGCAATAAGCAGCTTACTTACCCCCCAACTCACATGTGCTGAGTCTTCTCAGAGTGGCCAACGTCTCTCCCTTAAAGTGACATTTCACTTTTCGGTGGATCATTTTTAGTCTACATGCACTCACGTCGTGGTCAGTCTTGGAGCATACGCCATCAACTTGACTGCTGTCAAAATCATACTTAACTGTGAAGTAACGGCAGCAGATATAGTATGAGCAGGTAAATGTGATGTTGTGTTACCTTAGACAGCAGAAATCAGACTTCCTCCCATGTTAACTTCCCATACTGAAACATGTTCGACTAAGATCAGGAGCGAATATAATTTTTTCTTTTATTTCACTTTATGGCATAATGTTAAACTGGCATTGAGTTGAGATAAGATTTCATTCTAAAGCTTACACCTGATTCGGTTTGGCAGTATGTTAAAGACATGGGGCCTCTAGCTTCACTGTGATAAACTGGGGGTAATGTCCACTAAAGCTGTGGCAGCGTTTGTTCTCCTGTTTGTCCCAGCACACACCGCTAGGCAGGGTTTGTCCGTCCTGATGTGGCTGTGTAATGAATATTAAGCTTACTCTTCCTTGTTATTCAGAGAGCCTGTGTATAGGAGGCTTAGACACACTCCCTATAATATTATACAGATACTCTGGCTGATATACCACACATGTAAGGCAACAATATAATGAACAATTGTGGAAGAGGTTGTGCTCTTCCATTCCATGCTTTTTAAGAAGGTGCATGTAGCCGAGAACAGTTCTACAAAATCAGTTTATTCTTGTTCTAAAGGTGATAAAATGTGCGAATAATGTAATGTAAATGTAAAATAAATAAAAATATAATAAAGTTGCAGTTGACTACCTACAACAGCAACCAAAATACATCTGAATAAAGTCATGTCTGATGCCTGTTGATGGCAAAATATCACAGGAATATTCTGACATATTATACTAATGTTAGAAATTTGCCTACATATAAAAATAAAACTATGTTTATTTGGATATTATAGGTACAATAGTGTTTTTTTGTTGATACCTCTGTCATTTTTCACGTGGTCATGCTGAATAATGCTCATCTCCTGCTGCCTTTGTGAAATAGATGAAGCATAATAATTACAAATTTGTGTTTGGATGTTTAGACTTAGACAAGTTAATGAAATGAGGAACTGAGACAGAGTAGTGGACTCATTTTAGTCTTTCTCACATCCAGGCATGAAGTCCTCCTCATAAAGACCAGCAGAAGGAACCTTTCAGATGTTACAGTACTTTATTGAGAATAGAGTCTGGCTGCTTTTACTGCTTTTACTTTACTGAAAATGTTGGCCTCATGAGTTTGGTTTGTCCTAATTTGTCTGCCTAATAGGGGGCTGTGTTTCCTTGAGGACATTTGTTATTTTTGCATAATTTAGGGGATCACTGACTTCTGGAAAAGCACCTTTCCACATATCCGAGGCTTCTCTCCAAGTTTTTGTCACACTTATTCTAAACCATAGAATTTAATTACATTTGACTTGCGTTTCTGCCAAGACGCTCTATCTCACTGTCTGAGGACAGCGAGGGGTTTTCGCCTCAGCCTTCGTAAACCAAGTGAAAAGACAAAACTGTTTTTGCTTCGGTAATGTAAGAGCAGAGGATACTGAGAGTGTGGATGGTGATGGTGCAGGTAGAGGTTTTAACTGGCTCATGTGTGACTAGTGATGATATAGGAGATATATAGGTGTAAAATATAGGAGGTACAGTTACATGTCGTGGAAAATGTATGCAAGGTCTGCATACAGGCTCCTTTCTTCTCGTCTCCACTTCATCCTCCTCTCCTCACTTCTCCTCCTCTTCTTCGGTTTCCTGACATCCCTTCTTTGGTTTCTTCCTTGTCCTCCTCTCCTTTCCTTTTTATTTCCTCTCCTCTCATTTGGTTTCCTCTCCTTTCCTCTCGTCTCCTAACCTCTCCCTCTCCACTTCCTTGTCCTCCTCTGGTCTCCTCTCCTCTCTTCTTCTCCTCTCCCTAATCCCTTCTCCTCACTCACAGACACTTACACTTGTAATTCCCAGCCAGATCCGTCGGAGTCAAAGCTGCGATTTGAGTCGCCAGCGACAGGGCGGATTAGCACAGGAATCCTGAGTGAAGGCACGTTTTCGCTCCACTTGCTATATTCCCCCTCTCTCCTCCTGCTTATGTGTGTGTGTGTGTGTGAATATTTTAATCTAAGTTGTCTCTTCCTCGCCATTATCTCAAAGCCCCTCATCAAAACACAACGCTAGGGTTCTTAATGTGCTCGGAGAGCGTAGGGGTCATGTTTTTAATCGTAGATGAAATGGGTTAAATGGCTAAAAAGCAGCTGAATACCTCATCTTATTCATGTAATAATATCATTACAAGATTAGCTTGGTTTTTCTATAATGTCTAATGGATCAAAAAAACTCCCCAACCGACTTTAATGTGGAGATAAAGCAACAGAATTAATTAATATAGAGATGCCAGTTATGAAGCTTGATAAGCCTGGAGACGCCCTATTGTTTGATGACCAGCGTTTGACAAATCCCAAGTATTTACAGATTATGATGTTGTTGCATCCGATGTGTCACTGAGCAACTGTCGAGCAGTGATGTGTTGAAGTCCAAAAAATCTATTCACTTTTAATTGAAAGCAATCCCCAGTGGGCCCACAAAGACGTGACTGTAAGAATATATTTCGTGCCTAATGGATTTCAGGTCAGGGGAATGTCTTTTGGTGGCTCCAGCCAGGATCTGTCTTGACATGACACACAAAGATACAGTAGTTAGAGCTTCTTTTTTCGCAAACTTTCACTGGAGCAGAATTTAAATGAAGTGATTTCGATGAAAAATTCAGCCGTTTTTTTTTTCTTTCTTTCTTTCTTTCACGTCTGTCTTTCACCCTTCTACTGAGGACAGCCTCTTTGATCTGATTTGGACGAGTAGGGGAGAAAGGGAGCATGATGAAGGGAATCAGAGAAAACCAGACAGGGAGAAGAAGAGAGGGATGGAAGAGGCGAGAGAGTAACAGCCCTTCATCCATGTCATTTACACAAACCATCATCTGTCCTGGTAGCAAAGAGCTCCCTGTCCCTTTTCCAATTGTTCTTTTTTTTTTTTTTTTTTTTTTTTTTTTAAAGGCTTCAGCTAATGACGGCGCCACTGTCCTTCACTTGTACATGTAATCATTTATCAGATAGACCCACTACTCATCTCTTTATAATGTTTGGTTATTTTATCACTGAGATCCAAATTGATGTTTTTTTTTTTTAAGTTGACGGTGAACCAGCCATCAAACGGTGTCAAGATAAAAGCTGCAGATACTAATGAGTTATACTATAATGGATTTTCCCCAGCCTGTGGCTCAAAGATGTATCGGATCTTCGTCTAAGCAGCAGCGGCAGAAAGGAAGACAGTGATAGTGTCCTTATAGATTAAGAAAAAAATGGTAACCTTACAAACTTTAAGACCATTAACAACTGAGATCTGATGTAGAGGTGAACATGAGTAAATTATTACTTCCTGACATGAATCCCAAAAGAGAAAAGGAGTTTTTTTTAACAAGAAAATCTCAAGTTAAGTCAACTCCATTTAATTAAAAAAATGTTAACCAAAGCTTTACATAAAGTCATTATTTAGAAACAAACAGTATACAAACAGTATATAACAGACAAAATTAAATTAAAGTAATAGTTAGGGCAGAGAATGATTGTTAAGTCCTTTAGAAACGTGCTGAGGTTTTACACAGGGCTGATTACAACTAAGTTATTTTTATCATCAGTTAATCCATTAATTATGTTTTTGCATACATTTTTTAGTCTGTTGAATATCAAAAAGAGAGAGAGAGAAAAAATATGTTGCAATTTCGAAGAGTCAAAGGCGACATCTTCAAATGTCTTATCAATTATTTGTTTTTTGTTGGATTAAACAAAAGAAAGATAATCAAAATTGTCAGTGTATCTCTTATACGGCTAAAATCTGTTTCTATCAGGATGCATCCACATCATATTCCACAGTCAAGGTGTTGCAGATGAACTGGAAATGACATTGTCCAAAGCCAACAACGGTTTCAAAGCCAGTTGTTACAGCAAAATTAATGTAGGTCAAAGTGCATATGTTACACTATGTTCATAGGCAAATCCATTCTCACTAGCTATGAATCAGTCACAACAGAGACAGGCACTGTAACATGTCCATCGTGCTTAGCTGAAGTTACATGGACTGGAGTCAGATTTCTTTCTTTCTTTCTTTCTTTCTTTTTACACTCCCTACTGCCCCACTGCTGCCAACAATGTTTAATCTCTTGAGATGACTGGTTGCCAAAACTCTGTCCAATAAACAAACCGCTTATCAGTCCGTGTGATCTTTTGTTTACAAGGCGTGGTTTGCTTGTAACAAGACTGTGTTTGAACAGCAGACACTGACCCGTCCTCCGCCCAGATGTGCTGCAAAGGCACCGGAGAGCTCCCTGCGGTTAGACACTTAATTTACATGACCTTCTCCTCCAGCTCTCAGATTACACACACACACACACACACATACACATTTTAGGCGTTCACTCGCACTTACACATTCATTCTGTTAAAACACCCAGAACGGGGAAGCACTGATCTGACTTCCTGTCTTGATCTGATACCAGCGCTCTTTTTTTCTCCAAATGTATAATCTATAAACCTATGTCATCCCTCTGTGTGTAAGGTGACATGAGATTGTAAAGGAGGTCACATGGTTCAAGCTGTGGGGTTATTATTTGCAGATAGAGAACTTACCAACAGGATGTTGATGCTGCTCTCTCTTCACTTTTTCTGTCCATATGGCAGTTTGACTTTGCATCTCTTTACCAAACCCCAATTTTTTTCACAAACAAAAGCCAACAAACTAAATAACGTAGCTCCTGTTGTGTTTTTTTTATACCTTCTTTTATACCTGCGAAACAAAAAGTCCAGAAAAACAAAAAAACTACATGCTAAATTCTAGCTCATGGTACTGGTGGCTACCGCTGCCTTTACATTAATATTCAGTCATTGTAAAGCACATGTAGGAGGTGACATCGTATCAGCAGTAGCGCTGATTGCTTAGTCGATAAAAAGGAAAGAAATTTCAAAGTCAATTTTTTAAGGCAAAATACAAAACATTCACTGTTTCTTGTTCTCAAAATGTGAGGATCTGATCATTTTCTCTGTTTTATATCTCCATCTATTTTTAGTCAAACAAAATAAGTTGTTTGAAGACAGGAACTCTGGGGAATAGTTGACAGTTGTCATTAGTTGCAGCCTTTATCAGCTGCAGCAAATCAGCACAAACGAGCATAAAAACAGAAAACTGAGGATCGGTCACTCCTGACAGATGCTTGTTCTGTTTAATAAGATCAGTATCGGTGCTGATGCATATTTTATGGATCAAGTCAGTGAAACACAGACTGATACACACACACACACACAGACACATAAAAACACACACACATTTTCATGTGCAGCCACACCCTCACCCTCACATTTTGATCCTCACACACAAACACTTGCACAGCCTCGCACACTGAGACACTCAGACACACACACACATTTTAGCTGGTGGCGTCTCACTGCATCTCCTCTGTGTGTGTCAATCTCCATTTCCACTCTATCTCAGGTCACTGTGCTTTTCCACTCTCTCCTCCGCCAGTGCGCCGACGTCCGCCAGCATTTCCAGGTTATATGAAGCAGGTAGGCAGTCTGCCAGTCTGCAGGAGGCCTTCGGAGACAGGATCTCAGACAGCGCTTCCTTGTTTACTTTCATGAGTTGTTGACTGGCCACCCTGCCGCGGCCGATGCGGTGTCGGGAGCATGTCAGAAGAGGCCTACTGCGGATTGAAAAGGCATCAAAACATTATTGTGGGGCCTGGCTGTTGAGTGGCAGGCCAAGAAATTAGAGAGTGCATCTGCTGGATTCCTGAAGAGCCGTTGTTGTTGTGTGTGTGTGTGTGTGTGTGTGTGTGTGTGTGTGTGTGTGTGTGTGTGTGTGTGTGTGTAAAAGCCTTGCAATTCAGACAAAAAGGAGATGGTTCACGGCTCTTTTTCCACTGCTTTGTTCTCTGTAGTATACCCTTTTCCAAACATCGTATCATAGGTGTGAAGGATTAGAGTTATGCTAATTATGAGGTTATGAACCAGATCTCCTTGAGGTTGCAGAATCATTTTCTGAGATAATAGCAGTCGTGTTATTCATATATCAAGATACGCCAGCGAGCTTTTCATAATGAACGTGCCGTGAAGGCTTCGCTGCCTCCATAGTCTTGTTCTGCTGTGAAAAATTCATGTCTAGTTTCAAAAGGAAGCAAAGAGTAGATTTTTGTGGAAAAATCGGGATTCAAATGCAACAATTTTTTTACTTTGAAGCCAAGTCCACACGTTTAGACTCAAAAACCGAGATGAAAAATATATCTGCGGGTGCAGCTCTTGTAAAAAAATAAATAAATAAATAACATAAGAAAGACCCGTTTTGTATTCTTTGTTTAAAAATGACTGAACTTACAAAGGCTCAAAGTATCATCTCATTAATTCTGAGTAAATGATGAGTTATTCCAAGACTTGCTTGTCGGAGTAATGAGGCATATTCCATGTAGTGCACACACATGCTCTCAAAATCAAAGTGAAAGTCGAAGAGAGAGATTGAAAGAGGACAGAAAAGAGCGATAGAGCTTGAGAGGCAGTGAGAGCCCCCTAGAGAGAGAAAGAGAGGGAGAAAAAGAGAGAGACTGGAAGACTTCCAAATGTTCCACTATGGAATATCTTCAAGGACAATCAGCTAAACAGTTGATATTAAGAGAGCTGTGTGAAATCGATTGCTCAAGGTGTTATCTGCGCCGCAAAAATGGCTGGTAATTAGTCATGGCTAAAGGAGTGTTACCAAGAGAGTGAGATGGATTTAATCTTAATAGATTTCACTGCACTGCAGATACAGTAGCTCCTGAGTGAAGGAGCTCTTCTCTCTCTTCCTCTCTCTCTCTTTCTCTCTGGCTATCTATCAGAAGAAAAGCAGCTGAGCAAGAAGCTGTGATGTGCTGCTGTTGCTAAATTTGCCCAAACCTCCAAATGTAGATGTTTTGCCTGAGTTACCTGTTCAAAGGCAGCACACATTTGGCAGCTGTGTCTGCTTTTATTCTGACTCTCAAGCAGCAGCAGCAGCAGCTCGGGAGCCATTATTTGTTTATGTATAAAGCTTGGGCAATGAGGTACTTCAGTCCATGGCAGCTGTTGACTTAGAGATCTCGGTAGCATATTCAGAGGCAATCTGCGGACAAAGCCCCCGGTGACTGACGGGGAGATTGGGTTGTTTGCTCCTCTGTGATGTATCTGTACACCCCTGAAGCAGGCCAGATGTGTTAGTTTAGCGATTAGCAGAGGCTAGGATTGATTGAGTCAACTCTGAGTATTTGGGGAGAGGTCAGTAGGCAGGTGGGAAAAGTTTGTCTATTGAAAGTGGGAGAAGGAAATACCTGAAGTTAAACGTGGCTTTCAAACTTACTAATCCTCATCGTATACAAACTCTTAAGCTGTTAAAGGATAAGGCATGTGATTTTCTATAATTTTCTAACTGTCAACAAATCCCATGAAAAGACCAAAACCAAATATATTGTAGTCTTCTCCTTACTTTGACCCTGTCTGTGACACTCAACCCCAGACTCATACATTTCTACTGAAGATGTAAATCTTTAAAACCAGAGTTTGGTGTGGTGTTAAGACAACACCTATGGGGTAGATTGTGTTAAAATTTTGTCCAGACCTTCATGGTTCCTAGATGACATATCTGTTGGTGATCCCCTGACCACCTCTCTAGCGCCACCATGAGGTTCACATTTCTGCTTTTCAGTGAAATGTCTCAACAACTGTTGGATGGAGTGCCATGGAATTTGGTACAGACATTCAACTCCTCCTTAGGATCATTTGTTAAAACTTTGGATATCCCTTATAGCTTTTTTATCGATTGCCACCATCAGGTCAAAATTTTAATTTATCCAATAATGTGGTTTAGACCAAATCACTGCAAAAGTAATTTAGTTGCCATCACTATATAGCCGACTCCCATTGTAGGTCTTTGCAAATGTTATGTAATAAATAGTCAATATTGTTTTTACTGGGGATTATTTTCAGCTGTAGATACACATTTGGTGCTCCAGTGAGTATTTACAACAGCAGGACAGTGTGTGTGGGATTGACTCAAATTAACTATCATTTAGTGTAGTAAATGTGGCTCAATTATGTCTTTTTAATTATTGTTGGACATTAACAGAATAAAACTATTTAAAGCTTTGCCTGCATTTTTTTGATTCGGGTACTAGTCCATGTATTGATAGTCTCCATTATCAATCTCTACTAAAGCTGAGAATCTTTTCAACAATGACACAACCAAAAAGTAACATTACAATGTCTGTATTGTGCATAGCAGTTATTTTTTACATTGGTTTATTTCTTTTCAGAATAACTTAGACCAATACTAAATTTGACGAAGGGAAACAGAGTCTTCAAATGTGTTTCTCACAGGACTTCCTGCTGGGCAAAAACTCCCCGCTCATTTTCTCATGCGAGCACCAGGAACGAGATTACATCTGGAATCAGTTTTTCTCCGTAGTGTGGTTATGTAAATTATATTTTACAAGGATTTACAGTGGTACAGTAAGTGTAAATTATATGCTGTGTTGTTAGCATGATGTCACAGTGGTGCTGATGGGAAGTAGTACAGTGCACCAGCTGCTTGAATCTGACTCCATGGAACTTTAAATACCAGCACTATGAGCCATGCAGTTTTTTTATGCTGAAATGTAATTGCTTGGTTGTTTCTTGAAATGTTTTTGTCAGTTGTTTGCTTCTTTTGATCCTGTAAACCTGTTGTTTAATTGCTTCAGCAGGTAAAAGGGCTTTTCAGGTAGCTGAGATGCTCTGACATTCAGATTTGTTGTTTTGTATCTGAAAATATCTTTTTTTTTCTCGTAATTTTCTTGCAGAAGCTGAAGCAGAAGAACCAGCAGCTGAAGCAGATCATGGACCAACTCCGCAACCTCATCTGGGAGATCAACTCCATGCTGGCTGTCAGGAGCTGAGCCACACGCACACAAACACACACAGTCGTTCATATAAAACACACACAAACACATGCACACAGTCACTACAAATAACAAACAAGAAGATTCGGACGTTAACTGGACGTGTGACAGGGTAGCAGAGGCTGGCTGAGGCTGCACTTTACAGAAGAAATGGGGACTTTGGGCAATATCAGCCCAGTTTGCTGAAGAAAAAGACACAAAACAATAGAAGAAAAACAAGAGGAGACAAATGAAGTCGAAAGGGTTTGAGTCGACAGAGAGGTGAGACAACACCCCACAACGGACAGGGAGAGGCGAGGAGGAGGGTGCTGGTGACATTATTGTGGGCGACGGCAGAAAATTTTCTGTCTACCTCGATGCTCTACACTTCAATCAGCATTATGACTCTGAATTAATCTGAAGAGTTGATATATTATGTTTTATCTATTTGTGGGTACTAGCTCAATAGAGACACATTGATATATTGTATTTAATCCTCATATTCTGTACGTCTGTTACATTTCATTGTATTAGAATTGTCTGAAGTCCTGAATTTAAAAAAAAGTTTTTATATGGCCTCTGAGAACTTTAATAAGACACACACTGTGGCAGAATCATGAGTCCTATTGTTGTTTTATTGATCAGATTTTTTTATTTGATGTAAATTTATGAGTGTTTCACTCTGATTGGATTTGACATGTCATTATCAGGATTCTGCGGCACTATAAAGTTGCTGTTTCTTGGGATTTTTTTAAAGTCAAAGTTTGATTTATTACTTCAGTTAATAGTTGATTGTGAAACTCAAATTCAAATGGTCACTGTTTTCAAAGCTTCCACTTTCTTTCACAAGGTCCATCAAAAGATTTTTTTTTTTTTTTTGACAAAACCGTATTGTTTAATAAGCTCATAGTTATCAGTTATCAGCAAATTAACTGAAAACTCTGAGTTGAAACACTGAAAAATTAACTGAATTGTCAAGTTGTGACAAAGGTTGAGAAGGTTAAGAAGGTTGGAAGAGTTTCACAACTATAATAGAACAATATAACTAATTAGATGCTACTATATTAACCACACACTGCTTTTTGTAAGATGTCAGATTTCTTCAATAGGAGTTTAACTGTTTTTTAAATGATATGTTACAACTGCCAAGTCTGCAGTCTTCATCAAAAATGCTACTGAAGCTTCATCATCATAATAAAACAACGTTATTAGTGTTTTTGTATTCACAGGAACTAAAACAGTGTACAACTAGAAATTGGATTCAGTTTCATGAAAGTCTGAACGTTTCAGACCCTGGGCTAAATTCAGTCATAGGTACTAACTAGTACAGCAAAGCTTTGGCTTTTATATTTTCCTGTGTTTGTGCTGATTTGTAATTGAGAATGGTTAAAATCGACTGTCCTTCATCTAGTCGACTCCAACCAGCTCATTTGGGTTTTATTCCACACAGGAAACTCTGTAGTACCTTTGATTGAATTCAGCCCCTGGGCTAGATTTTAACTAAAAACACAATTTATTATTGTAATGCAATTATTCTGCGCTGTCATGACCCAGCTCATGAGCCATGACAAAAGATGGAAAGAGACATTGTTTTTAAACTGAAATGTGTAAGTTAATTACTGAAACAGTAACCATATATATATATATATATATATATATATATATATATATATATTATATTTTAAGTTCAACACCTGAAGTAAGCACTCAAATGAAATACACTTCCCGACTGTCTGATCTGAGCCCCACTGCTACTACTAACATTACTTAATTAGTAAATTCACTTGATTACTTATTTGATTATTAACTTACTTGATTTTTTCCTTAATCACTAACTTGCTTAATTACTAACTTTACTCAATTACTTACATTGCAGTAAAAGAATGTTAAACACTGAGAAGAAGCTATTAACATAGACATTGTTGTGATTTATGAAACAAAATGAAGTGGAAGCCATTTAAAAACTGCATCTTCAACTGAAACAATAGCCTACTTTAGCCAACAATGGGTTAAACTGCATGAGGAAGAACAGGCCGGAGTGAAAATCCAAATAATCCAAACTAACTTCACTGTCCTCGTGTAATTCCGTTACCTAGCTCCCTAAAACAAAATAACGAGGAACAACACAAACACTGTAATCTAAATAAATCAGCTATTCAGGAGAAAACAGCTACAAATGAGCAGACAAAGTTGCTGTATCCTACCTTCCCCATAAGACCAATCAGAGGCGGTTGCTAGGCGGAACAGAATCACGTGGCCAACGGCCGTTCTTTCTGCCGGTGTTGGTTTGCGTGTATTGTCATCGGTCATGACCTGGGAGGAGCGCAGAGAGGCGGAGAAATGAAGTCGGAAAGCAGATGAAAGTCAACGTTCAAACCGTTGCCTCGGTTTATCAGTACTGTTAGATAACTTAACTACCGAAGAAGCCTGGATACTAAAACAAGCTTTGGAGCTGCTTTTTTGTCGAACACGAGTGACGCTGGACGCGGAATACACATGCAGCGCGAAGGTAAGGCTAAGGAGTTAACTAGCTAGCGGCTAGCTTTAGCATTTGCGTTGGTAGCGAGCATTAGCATTAGCTTTCTCTTTTAATGGCATATTTTCACTTAAATTTCATTTTCAGTAGTTTGTGTTTCCGTGTCCCTGATTTGAGTTGTGGACCCCCAACAGGGGCGGGTGAAAATACAAGGAGCTCTTGCTAATCTGTTTAAATCTGTATTCGTTTACAGTCACCCTACCGACATTTTGCATCTATTTGTGGTCATTTTGTACCTGGCTGCTTTACACCTGGATGTCAGCGTTAGCATTAGCCATATTTTATTAGGATGTCTTTAGGTTTTTTTCCCCATTTTTGTCCTTGTTTTTATTTGCATGGGTTAAAATGTGTTTGTGTTTCTGTGACAATAGCGTCCCTGACATGAGGCAAGGTAACTGTTAAGTAGTCTGTTTGATTATGATGTCGTGATCATTTTGCGCCTTGGCTATTTTACATCTGTTTATGTTCAGCTTCTTCGTTTCTTTGCAGTCATCCTTACTGCGTCTCTGTAGTTCTGTGTCCATTCCTGATAATTTTACATTTATTTGAGATCATATTTTGTTTCATTGTGGCAGTTCAGTTTTTCATTGTGGTTGTTTTGCATCTCAGTTTTTTGCCTGTCGTTTTTGTTTGTAGATATGTGGCAGTAATCTGTTCGTAGCTATCTATTGACCCACAGTTGGTTATATTAGTGATGAGAAATTTGTTTGTGGTATATTGATACTTGATAGAGCTCAGTTATATGTTAAAATCAAGCTTGAGAACTAATTTTTAACTCTTTGCTCCTCCACAAGTTTGAGCCTCAAACATTTTAGTTACTTTGTTGGTTGTTAAGGATGTGATGCTTTTTCTTGTCATATGTGACAGGAAACAACCCATTTTCTGAAACACTCCTCTAATGTTTGGAGAATGTTCTGGTTCAGCTATAATGATTAATATCTATTAGGAGTATGACAATAATATTTGTTGTTGTTGGTTCTCCAGGAGGTTATGACAGTCAACGGTTCATTTTCTGAGACACTCCTCTAATGTTTGTTAAATGTTCTGGTGTAATGTTGAATATTTATCTGTGTTTTCATGGTTAAACTGTTGATGAGGAATAGGTAGTAGTGTATTGATTATTTTCCTTTGAATGTTTCTCTTTTCTTCCAGGTGTCACCACTTTGTCCACGACATCGTCCACGATCGCAGAGACGTCAACCATGATTGCAGAGATATGGTCCATGATTGGAGAGACGGTGACAGGGGTGCCCGATTCGACCGCATCGATCGTGATCATAGAGACATTGTTGCTGATCACAGAGACACTCTTTATAATCTCAGAGACATCGTCCACGATCACAAAGACATTGTCCACGATTGTAGAGAGTCTTCGTACAATGAAGAAGTTCTTTGAGACCAGGACAAAGGACTCCAGGTAATTCACAAACAGCTTTTGTGAATTGAACTGCCAAAAATTGTCATAGTATAGTAAGGTGTCAAAAAATGTCACAGTATAGTAAACTGTCAAAGGTTGAAATGTGAAATAATGATTCTGTATGTGAACGTCTGTGGTGGAAGAAATACTCAGACTTTTTACTGAAGTATAATAAACAACACAAGTTAAAATCCTGCATTCAAAAATTAACTAATAGTGTTTATTATTGTTGTGCAGTTCACAGTAACATTTATGATTCCTTCAGTGATTAGTTGATAGACACACAATCAATAATCATTTTACTTTTTCCCAAATATTTGTTGTTGTTGGTTCTTCAAGAGGTGATGACAGTCAACTGTTGATTTTCAGAAACAGCCTCTAATGTTTGTTAAATGTTGTGGTTCAGCTGTAATTTTGAATATTTATCTGTGTTTTCATGGTTAAACTGTTGATGAGGAATAGGTAGTAGTGTAT
>BRZM01002237.1:0-47513 GCA_033238685.1 Lates japonicus
TGTGTGTGTGTGTGTGTGTATGTGTGTCTTACTGCACAAGATAATGCATATTTAATTAACTGATAATAAATGCACAGACTGTCTGTGAATTTCTGCCTTGAGGCAGTGTTTGGATGTTTGTTTGTGTGTGTGTGTGTTTTATATCGAACACTTACACACTCACTGAAAAATGTCATCTCAATTATGCACAAACTACGTCGGTTCAAACACAAAGCACTGAGGGACACCACCCACTCAGACTGGTGAGTAAACCAGTGTTTAGTTCAAAATAAACCATTAACACAAACCTTTGATGACCTGCTGATTACCCTCTCTGCTGAATACAGAGACTATCGCTCAGTTAGAGGGAGATCGACCCTGTAAGTTACACAGTGTAGCTGTGACTACAGAGGAACTATCAAACAGCTCATGATAGCCATTAAAACTCTCACTCTCTCTGAGTCAAATCTGAATGTAGCATAGTTTTAACGGTGTCAAAAAAATCTGAGACAAAATCTATTAACATGAACGTTAATGCTGGAGATGGTGGAGCTTATTCCCAGAGTCAGACTATGAAAACCCCTGATGTAATTGATAAATGTGTCCATACATAGCCAAGCCAACCATCTGGCGACAGGCAAAGGACATGGGACAAGTTAGAATATTCATGTCCATCTGAACATCCACAGTGACGTGACGATGGCACCTCTGTTTGGTTTTGCCACTACTCCTCCTTCCTGTGCATGTTCATTTCGTTGAGTTTTCTCATGTCATGGCTTCAGTGGCTCTCAGCGTCCGGGGGCCAGGCCGGTTACCCCGGGCCACGCAGCACTCATACCCACATGCTGCCATCCCCACAGGAACATGCTGAAGCGAGGGAAAAGAGACACATCGAGCCAATCAGCATCTCCCCTCCTGCTGTTTCAGTGAAAAGAAGTTGCTGAAATTCCCTGGCATCAAGTCGGCAGGGGAGCTCCAAGTTCTGAGGAACTGTGCCCCAGGCTATCATCACTAGCTAGTCACCAGTCACTAACCAAACGATTACTTAGCTGTATCTGTCTGGATACTGTAAAGCACATGTTAATGCAACTGCAAAGAGATTAATGCAAAGTGTGACACACTGTTCAGAACAGAAGTCGTCGTGAACAGTTTCTACTGGTGCAGCACAGAACAGCAAGTTAGTGAATGAAGGAAAAGTACCAACGCAGCTGTAAGCGACCTGACCATCTGCATTTTAATTCCTCTCAGCTATTAGAGAACGGACTCCAGGGACCAGGCATGAACATACCTACATTATTATTTAGCTTGATTCAATTAGAAACCACGAATAAATGAAATAAGCCTGGCTAATGGGCAATCTAAAACAGCTGCCAGTGAGATGTGTAAAACCATGTGTATTTATGTGGTTACTCAGTGGTGTGAGGATTCATTTGTGTGAGTATGAGGCGTGTGTGTGTGTGTCTCTGGAGACAGTACTGACAAAATGATGGGCTGATGAGCGTCCTCTCCTCCCATGTTATTACAACATTAGAATAAGAATTGGATTCTCTGTGTGTCGGAGCTTCTATATTGCCTTCTTGATTGCATTGTGCTCCTCCATCACCATCACTGATGTTGCTCCCGGGGGGTGGAGGGGAGGGGGTGTGGGGGGGGGGGGCAAATCAGCATGCAGCACAACTCTCTCTGTTCAGGTCACAGGCAAACAATTAAGGTTCATCTTGTGCATGTATGTGCATGTAATAGGGAAATAAGTGAAAGGCAACTTTGACAATTACCACTGGCATGTGTTGTATGTGACTGTGCCCAAGTGTATTTCAGCCTGAGAGGAGACGTGAGATTTAAAGAGATAAAGCAAAATAATGAGAGAAAAGGGGACGGGAAGGAAGGAGTGACTGTGACGGGGAGAATTACTAAATAAAGGAAAACACTAAACCATGTCCAACCCATGTTCAGGCTGAGGAAATCTGCTTCAGACCGATTCTGTGATGTAGAATCCACGTCCACACACTTTACTGCAGACTGAACAAACACCTTGAGCTACATCTCATATGTGAGCATGTAACATGGAATTTACACACATTGCACAATGAATACAAGCCTGACATATTACTGTATGTGTGTGTGTGTGTGTGTGTGTGTTCCTGTGACATGCTTCAGCACGCACCAACCACATGTTTTCACCATAAAATACAAGCCTCTCTAAATCTCCCTCATTGATCTGACATGGCTTAAATATATAGCGAGACGATCGATGGCACTCAGCAGAGCGAGTGTATCCTCACAACGTTCTTCTTGCTGGTTTTCTGCACAAATAAATCCCTAAAGGCTAAATGGGTGTTTGATAGAGAAAAAACTGCAGCATTGAGCATCACATTTCAAAATCATTCTATTCTTCTTTTCCTGCTCAGAGAGATTTTGTTTATGTGCTGTGCACAGTCTCCTTATATCATGAAATGAGACAGTTACATGATAAAAATGAGCTGCTGTTCATCTGATCTGTATAAAGTGCATCTAAATCAGATCTGGTGCAGGGCTGCTAATGTCAACTCAACAGATATATCACTGATTGAATTCTAAGAATACTAGCTTTTAATGCTTTTAAATGTTAGGAGAAATAAGCAGGTGGGAAAAGAAAGGGAAATCATGAAAAACAACATGCATCTCTTAATTTGAATCTCTCCCTCTTTTTCTGTCTGTCCATTTTAACCCGGCTCACCCTGTGTCTGATTAAACTGCTCCAGTCCCAGACACAGCTGGTGAACACAGTGGAGCATTTAGCTGCTAAGGAGCCGGACATTTCCCTCAGGAGGTGGTGGAGACATAACACAGAGCTAAAAGAGAGGGAACACTGGACACCGACGTCATTCCACATGAATCTTCATGTTGCTCTGTAACTGCTGGATCAGGAAATAAACTACTATTTGATCACAAGTTCCTCACATCAACAATTTTCTGAGCTGCTGCTTGTAAAACTCAGTTTGACTGTTGAACCTTGATAAAGGATAAATCTTCAGCAAACATCCTCCTTCATGTTGTATGTAGAGTATGAAGTCGACTCAATCGTCTTAACTGTCTCATTACTGACTTGTCTACTCAAGTAATGTGCTGAGTCCATTATTTAGCATATTTAGGGTCCTTTCATCAGTGCTTTAAAAGAATTCACCTCTCAGAGCTGAGACATTTTCGAGGCTCTCTCTCGCTCTCTCCAATAAGACCATTGATCCCTAACCTCTCCTCTCTTTTCCCTCGTGTCACTGGTGGTAATGGGTATTGAAAAAGACATTGATGGGGTGCAAATGAAAGTAGATGTCTCAGTAGAATTTCTAACTTCCGTCTCAGCCAGACTCTGTGATGTGTGACTTGGCCCCAAGAAATCCCTCCATTTTTCTCCCTCCCCCTGTTTTTTTTAAACTTTTCTTGCAGTGTGGCTTCCCCCGCTCCCTCCCTCAGGCGCTCTCCTGCCACTGACTTCTAAAAGCCAGGCACTCGATCTCGCCACACTCGATGACCAGATTCCATGAACTGTGAAAGCATTAGGTGGTTCAGCTCCAGCTTGGATAGACTGTGTGTGTGTGTGTCTGTGTGTGTGTCTGGCTGTCTGTGCTGATCTGTGTCTGTCTGTCTGTTTTTGCCTTTTAATATTTTTCCTTCAGTAAAACAGGAGAAAAATATTTATTCAACCTAAGAAAGAAAGAATTCTCTTCATATTCATATTCAGTGATTCAGTAGCAAACAACTCAGATCCGATGCCAGTGTTTGGTGGCAGTTAGGGCAGAGTTGTGCCTTTGTTGTGTGTCATTCTCCATCTGTCTCCTCTCATTTCCTGTCATCTCTCTGCTACAATAAATGCAGATCAGTGTTGTGTCTCTTTAGCAGTGATGGTAAACTGACTATAACCACCCTCTGCCAAAGCAAACACAGTGGTGGATGTTGACCAGCCCTTTCACAGCTGCCTAACAGTCAAACTGCATTTGGTCTTATTTACTACAGAACTGCTTCAAGGTCAAAAGAAAAGAATATAAATACACAGAAACATTTATCAGAGCAGACTGACCAGAGCAGCAGGACACAGTTAATATTCCACAGCAGCTCCAGTATAGAAGCAGCCACTTTATAAAGTAATAGCTTTATTAATTTATCCATTATATTAACGATCTGTTTACAGAAACAATCTCGTCAAAGGACTTTAAAGTTTCACCAAAACTCTGAGTTTTCATAACTCATTCATTAAGCAGCAGCTCATGCAAATCAGACGAACTGCAGCTAGAGTCATCGACGGAAAGTCAAACATCAATATCATCACCATCAAGAAAAAATAATCGGGGCCGATTGTTTATTAGCTCAGCAAACGGCAAAATGAGAAGAAACATGTCAAAGGCAGCAGAGTGCTCACTGAGTCTACATCAAAGCCCTGAGGGATTAGACTGTATACAGCTCCTACACATCAGAACGCTGCAGAGGGCTGAACTCAGACACGTGGTGGACGTCAGTGCTACGGTTCAGTGTGTGTGTGAGTGTGAACACAGGGGAAACTGACAGCTGCCACCACATCAGAGGAGGAGGGAGGTGTGGTGAAGCTCACAGTTCACATCATTCACACAGAGATCACGTCTGCACCTCTCTCTCTCTCTCTTTCTTTCAGCTTTCATCTGTTGTTCTTTCATACGTCTTTCTTTCTGTCTCAGCACATTTTCTGTGTCCGACTCAGTCACTGTCTCTGTCTCCTCAGCTGTCTCTGTCACTCCTCATCGTCCCTATTCAGCTCCCTCATTTACTCGTCTTTGTTTCACATCTTTCTCTACTTCTTTTCTTTGTATGAAAGGCATGCAAAGTATCTATCTATCTAACACAAACATAGTATTGTCTTCAGGGTTTAAATACAAATTCTTCATAAACATTCATCTGTAGAGGCGTTATTATTTTCAGAGTCACAGACTCATTCACTTTGTAAAAGAGCTTGTGATTAACTTTTGCTCTTAGGTATAAAATAGTTTCACAAAATCATTTTCCAAAAGTTGTGCACAGACAAAAATCCAATAATTTATTCTTCACACAGATTAACTGTAAGATAAATCTGACTTGAGCTCCCAGGTTGTGAGTCATGGCTTAGTCTCATTTATGTGGAGCGGATAAATGTGTGATCCATGTTGCTTCTGGCTGTGTTTTTGCTGGGATCTAGGTTTGTGTTGCATTAGGTTGTCACTCAGGTAGCACACCTGAGTCTGGGGAAGATGGATGGAGGAGAAAAGAGGTCAGCGTGTGTCTGTGTCACATGTACAAACTAATCTGGGCTGCAGGTGGAAATAAACAATCAGCCATTACTTTTAAACACGTCCAACCCTGTAACGTGTGAGTGTTACACCCTCAGGTGTAGCCTCCGCCTCCCTCAGGTGTGTCTGGTTTTGTCTGATTGAGAAGGAGTCTATAAACAGGGGCAGGACTTTGACTGGCTCTTTCTTCCATCTGACAGTCACTGCAGCAGCAGTTTGTGTTTGAGCTCTCTTCTGTTGTTTCTTTGGTTTTCTGATGAGTCCTGTGCTCGCAGCTTTATTTCTGTTAGGTTAGATTTGTTGCAGGTCAAAGGGAAGACATCAGATCCTACGACCCTTTGTGGGTTGGTCTGAGTGGCTTCTTTTCTTTGGTTCATTTTGGCCCATCAGCCTTTTTGTTTGTTGTGGATGTGCTCAGTGGAGTGCTTTAGCTGTAACTTCATGACTCGGTTGTGGGTTTTGTAGAGAGTCCAGGATTTCAGGAGGGACTGTGTCCTAGAGACCCTGATTGTAATTTTCTCCCAAAGCCAGTATCATAACCACTTTCACTCTCCTTACAACAACCCAAACAGTTGAATCCTACGTGTCAGAGAAGTGATAAAGTTAGACTTTAGACAGTTCATGTAGTGAGGATAGAACAGCCAATACAGTCAAATCAACTCTGAGCTAGACGTTAAAGTCACCAAGTGATTATAGGTTAAATTAAATTTATACTTGATTTCAGCAGAATAACTCAGTCAGCATCAATCCTCCTGGGAACAAGCTGTGCATTAAAAACAAACAGTGAAGCAGAGTGTTCATCATGTCCTTGTTTTCACTCTGATTACTGCAGCACCTCCAAACCTCACCTGTGCTGACAGCAGCTGAAATACTAAACAGGACGTTTGCTGCTTTTCATGTCAGTTTAAAAAGATAAATCTCTTTTTTGGTTCCATGTGAAACACAGATGCAGCACATCCAGCAGTCTGGAGATTCTTTGAGCTTGTTAACCTTTATTTCAGTGGAAAATTGAGATGAAGAATGAATGGAGATGATTTATTGAATTATTCTTGTTGCTCAGAGAAAAAAACAACTAAACAGCTATGGATGGAGAGTGTTGTGATGCTTGGTTAGGGTCAACAGACATCATTTCATGCTGAGCAGGGGGCTGAAAAACAGACAATTAACAGATGAGCTTTGACTTGTAGATGAGCGCTCTGTAATTTAGGAAATGTTTTGTAACAGTTAAATGACCATATCAGTCTCCGAGCTACAGCCTCTCATTTATTTACACAATAATGAAATAAATTCCAGTTTGCTTTGTTCAGTCGTGAATTGGCCTGTGATCAGGATTAAAACCATCGTGATGCCTGTAACTGTGTTAGTGTCCTGCTGATGGAGCAGGAATAATAACGATGCAGAGGGACACATTCTCCAAACGTCCTGTTTTTGGCATCTACATGCAAACCAGTGAAAAACCTAAAGACTGGTTCAAAGGAGTAACACAGATCTGTTTCCTCATACAACATATTCACACACTGTCCTCTTTCCAACTACACAGTAAATTCTCGTTCAGCCCTGCTGGTGTGTTTAGGCCCCTGGAGACACTGAGCTCTGAGCTTTTAACAGCTTCAGAAACACACAGAATATTAAAATAATGGTCACTTCACACTTTCACCAGAACTGTTTGCAAACCTGATGTGGAACTGATAATAAAAATGCTTCAGTGTCATTTCTGTGTTTTAGTACCTTCGTCTAAAGTGCAAGTCCAGTTTGTATCAAAGAGGAACGACTTCAGTCGCTTTTCTACTTTCAGCTTTTTTAATTCAGTGAAAAATGAAAATGTTTGCAAATATTATTTTAGACACCAGCAGTGAAAATAAAAGCCAGCTGGAAAAACATGAGTTAATACCTGCACACACACACACAAGCGTAATATCTCCTAATGCACCTCTATCATTAGTAACCAATCTCACCTCCTTTAAACCATCCGCCCATTCTCAGAACCAATTTCTCACTGTGTCCACAATCATCATGATGCTTTATTTGTTGTGTTTGTTTTATTTATCCAGCTGCCTCGTGTGCCATTGTTTACCCTGCTGGCGATGTCCTTGGACGTCCATACGTCTTCGAAACGGATAATACCTGCCAGAATCTAGTTTAGACCGCCCCCCATCACCCTCCTCTCTTCCTTGTCAGACCTTGTAGGCAGATTCTTTTGGGTCTGCAGATAATAAATATCTGATCTGAGCTGCTGTGGAAGAGATGGATTATGGACGGCGGAAAAGGAGGAAAAGTCAGGGGAAAAGCAAAGTGAGAGGAGGAAGAGGGGAGATGTTATATAAAGTGTGTAATAAGGCAACTGAGAAACGGAGGTCTCACAGGAAGCAAAGCAGGAACAGACAGAGTGTGTGTGTGTGTGTGTGTGTTACTGGGATTTCTGACTAGTAGTTAGTAAGCCCTGACTCCTAAAAATCAGCATTTATCACAACTAAACACGGCAGTAAATATGTTTTGTGGCTGTTTTATGTAGGGTTAATGAGGAAATGTTGTTAATCTACGTATTTGACAAAGTCACAGATGTACTGATACTGAAGACATCAGTAACATCTTCACAGACATGTTTGTTTCCTCCTAAATATCTGATCCTGCAGCTCAGTCTCCACCTGCAGAGACTCCAGCTTCATGAACCAGTTCTCTGGTTCTGTTCAGACTCTCACAGCTCTGGTTCAGGCTCAGGGAAAGATCCTGGTCTGGTTTAATGCAGCAAAATTTCACAGTGACTCAGACACAACCTGTTTATTTACACTGAACCAGAGACACCATCTTTCCCCAAAGAGCTTTAGTCTGAACCACAGACTGGTGTCTGGATGTGACCCTGGTCTCTGGATGTGCACCCTGGTCTCTGGATGTGACCCTGGTCTCTGGTGAGACAGTTTCATCCTTTGCACACCCTCCTGTCCACCTCCTGGAGACTCAGCTGCTGTTAATAAATGTAGCTTCATTTCTTCAGGAATATGTTGCCTCTGAACATAATCCAGCCTCAGATTATGTTTCTGCTGTCGCAGTTGTAAATAAATGTCATTTGTAGGAGACAGGTTTGCAGGCTGTGTGTGTCTCACTGTGGTAAACATCATGAAGCTGTTTGTGTGTTTTTCTTTTTAATACTGTTTTATGTGCATTTCTAGACATATTGGTGAGTGTGTGTATATCTCTGGATACATTCTGCATGTCTGAAGACTGTAAATCACTCTGTGTGTGTGTGTGTGTGTGTGTGTGTAGTTCAGGATTTGCCTTTTGAATAATGCAGGACTGTGCTTGGCAAACATATTAGCTATTCAATCATGTGGTGCAATGTGCTTTTTTCCCATAATCATACTCACTTAAAGATTCTCCGATTAGAGTCATTCTGTTTACGCCTGTTTGTCTTGATACCTCTCAGACTCCTGTCTCAACTCTCAGTTTATAAAACCAACCAACAGCGTCCTCTGTTACACTGAGATCCTGCTAAGACCACTGATTCCACTGAACCAAACGAAGCCAGTCTAAGACAGACTCGCTGTGTGATGTTAAATAGCATGCTGGCCTTTACGCAGACGCTGGCTCGGCTCTGTGTACCTCTCCTGACAGCCTAATGGTGGATCAACGATCCCACCTCCAATCTGTGTTGGTACAGTGAGGTGGAATGAAGGCGCAGTGAACAGGCTGTGTCAAAGCTGCTCCATCTTCTCCTTACTCTTCTTCACCTCTTTTTATTTTGCCTTAGAAAGTTTCTCTTTATATCCCAGCTAAACAGAGGTCTTTCTTGCCCTGAGTCAGGGCTTCCAGGCATTCCCCCCCTTTCTTTTGGTTTATACTTGGTACAAATCCTTGCCTTGTTTTCTGGGTTTGGACCGTGGCCCTGTAAACACTTTTCACATGTTTTGCACACAAACACAGTTTAAACTGCACATTCACATCTACAGTGTCTAAAACACAGATTGCACAAACTGTCATGGAACTGTCCTCACTTTTCACTTGTCATTCGTGTTTCTGTTTTTCATTTGACAGAGGGAACAGAATGGAAAGAAATGTCTTCAGCGGAGGAGAATAGAAGAAGAACAGAGACCCAAACACTAAACTTAACTATCCATCCTTTGAATGGTCGAGCTTGTAGTACAACAGATCTGCTCTGGCAGACTCAGTTTTGGGCAAAAATCTCCCTCTGTTCGTCCATTGTCCCACTCATCAGCTGTAACTCTGACATACCTCTGTCAGACACCAGGGAAACTCAAACCTGGAGATTCTGTCTGATTGTGCTGATAGTGGACGTAGAGAAACACAGGAGAGTAAACACTAACTTTATTCCAGTCCTCCTTTGACATTTATACGAGGCCCTGATCTACAAGCAGCTGAAATATGAATCTGTTTCAGTTAAAAGAAAATTGGTTTCTTCTTCAGACACACAGATTAGATCTTGGCGTCCTCTCCCCACAGTTCCCAAATATTTTCATTTCTACTCTCCTGCTGTGGAGCTGATGTTTCCCGACGTCAGCCTCCCACTGACGTCATGCTTCAAACAGAATTCGGGATGATTTGCGTACTCTTCCCCCATTTCATGTAGGGGCGGCTGCATCGAGAGAGACGTGAGCTGAGAAGACTTTCTGTGAGGGAGTTTGAACACAGCCACAGGCAGCGTAACATATTCTATTTCTGTTGCTTTTTACAGAGCGGCTTCTGTTAGTGTAGGTTAGGTGTTTAGTTTCTTTTTGAGTATCTGTGTCATTTTATTCCTGCTTCTATCAAGACGTATTCCCCTTATACACATCAAAACATTTCCACTTTACAAAGACAAAATGATGCAGTTTTAATGTCTCTGTGAGACAGTCTGAAGACCTGAACCACAAGACCTCAGTCCTAATCCACCAAGTCATGTGTAAACCATGAACAGTATTTTAGAATCAACTCTCTAACTAATGTAGAGACTTATGGATGGGTGTTGATGAGAACTGTGTTGGCTGCGTATTGGACTAGCTGTGGTTGTCTAAGCTTCCTTACTTCTGTTTGTCCCTGATGTCTGATCCGACCTGTGTGAACAGGTAGACGTGACAGACGTACCTGAATCTTTCTGCAATAATAAACACACTGTTAAGGCTGTGAAACAGTCAGGGATGAAACCTGACTGACTGTTTCACATGGGAAGCTAACAGCTGTATCATCCATCCACCCCAACCTGGACTTTGTCGCTCTTTATGCTACGTCACCTGATTTCTTCCTTTGCTCACGTTGTATTTACTTTGGAGCATCAGAACCCCCCCCACTCCCCCACCCCCACCCCGTCTGTGTTTCTTTAACTTTCCAACACTGACCATCTGGCATTTTCTGTTCTCACTTGTTACACAATTATTTGTGTCACCTCTAATGTCAACAAGTGAGAGCAGTGCTGTGAATGTCTTCCTGGAGAGACTGTCTGAGAATGAGGTGTCTGCTCTAACATTGCTCTGATGCTGTAAACCTGCTGAGTACTTTAAGAACATTTTGAACAAGGTCGAAATTACTCATTTTCCTCCACAGCCCTGTTTTGTATGTCAGGGGAGATTCTTTTCTTGACATTATCCTCATGTTGACATGGTCCCTCGCTCATCCAGAATAATGCAGGATTTCAGATGTTCCACTTGAAATTCACCCCCAATTTAGTTAGAGCGGTAAAACAGCTTTCAGGAAAAAGGGATTTTCATTGTGGTTGGATTTACATTCATTTTTTGAGTGGGAAGATTAGTGAAGCTAACACACAGCTATAAAACACAGAGATAACATGAGTAAAACTGTTCCATTAGAGCAGCTACAACCTCAGCTGCAGCTCAACCACAGCCCAGATTCTTCTGTCTCCCTCTCTTTCCTTATGTCTCTCACACAAACATCAACAATGTCGTAGCTTTCAACTAAATACTTGTTAACCAGCCTCTCTCTATAAACCAACAAGCAACTTCTTAATAAATCAAAACTGACTCACCACTTTGCCCTAACGAGAGAAGAACATGATGACGAAAGACAAGTTCACAAATGATTCTGCTGCAGAGCAGTGTGTGTGTGTGTGTGTGTGTGTGTGTGTGTGTGTGTGTGTGTTGCATCCTGACTAATCAATGATTGGAATCTCAGTTTGGGAGGTGATAATAGTGACAGCTGATATTTAATAAGAATGATCTTTTTGGCCTGAACCTGAGTACGGGTGTGAAAACGGGGCTGAGCCTGACCTGAATGTGTCGCTGTAATGAAGGATCAGTGAACTCAGACTTATTTATCTGCTGCATTTTAACCATCAGAGTCTGCAAAGTTGAAGCAAACTCGTTCACAGTCAAAGTTAAGAGCAGAAGAATAACAAGTGCATGTTGGTCAGATCATGTCAGAATGAAACCTCTTCTGATCCGACACCACCAGGGCCCCGACATCAGGGGAACACCAGGTCAGCTGTCCTGGACCCTGGGTTGAGTGAAGGTCCAATAGGTCCTCTAACCTTTGAACAACCTGCTGGAATAATCTGTCAGATACTTCTGTTATGTACGTTATGTAATATTTGTGGGTGAAACAGTTTTACTTTTCCTCCCTGTGATGCAAAAACAGATTTGGTCTTCGCTCTCTATGGGCCTTTGAAGATCATCTGATCCTGGGCACATGGCGGACCTGAACACTCTGTCAGCAGGACGTCAGCATCTGTCTGTGTCTTCAGAAACTCTTAAAGGTCACTGTAGAAGACTTCATCTGATCTCACACAGCTGTGGAGAAGGTTTGGTTTGGCACAAAAAGTGACGGTTTGAGTTAAAGTAAAGAATCTCTGGATTAAAATAACTTCTTTAAAGAGAAACTTGGCTGACCACCTCCAGGGGTTTCACTTCTCACCTGGCTGCAGGTGTGCTCTCAGGACTCTGTGACATCACTGCTGGGCGTGGTTACAGGTGCTAAAGAGCACATTTCTGACCGCAGCTATCAGTGATGTCGAGCTGGTCAGAGGTCAGTGAGGAGGCAGTGATGGACAGTAGACCTGCTGGTGCAATTTGCAATTAATTTAGCATAGAGCCTTTACTCTTTCTCTCTCTCAGGAGAGCGGTCTCGGTAAAATATCATGTTGCCTGTGGTTGGTTGGCTGTAATGTATCATACACACACACACATGCACGTGCACACATGCACGCACACACACACACACACAGTGGATTATGCCGACAGGGCTGATGGTGAACGTATGTTTTAAATTCAGTGGTGGACTGTCAGGAAAAGAGAGAAATGAAGAGATGGAGAGAGAGATGACAAACGCGCCCCCACTCCTCGTGTCTGTGATTAATAGCTGTAATATAAACACTCATATTGCCACAGCTGTACGTGACGTGCCCACACCACACACACATTCCCCCATGACCATAACCACACATCTACACAGATACACACATGTGCGAGGGCAGAGCTTCACGTGTGCGGCTGCAGATACACAGCCACTGGAAATCTCTCTCAGTTACACAAACACACACACACACATCTTAAAATACACAAAGACAGAGTAATGACTGAGTCTTCGACAGCTTTTCATCTCCTTTAAAATAAATCTCAACTTCCTCCTCGCCTGGAAGCTGCACACATGCAATAAAATACTGCATGCATCCTGCTTTATGTGTGTGTGTGTGTGTGTGTGTGTGAATGTATCCCCAGAGCCTTGTCAGAGCAGCATTTATCTCTGTTCCCAGCTCTATAATAAAGCTCAAATAATCAGTTGAATACATTTCTGTAGAGTCAGACACAGGAGAGAGTTTCACAGAATGGAGTTTTCTGGTTGTGTGACTGCACAGAGAAAAGGTTCAGTGTTGAGTGTAACCACCTGATATCACTGACATTTAAAACATATGCAACCTGCAACAGTTGTAGAAAATCTGATTTTAAATGCCTCTAAGTTTAAGCATGTACTTGGTGTTGTGGTTTCCAGTCAAACCTGACTGGTTTTGTTTTTGTCTACATATATGTTCACAGGTTACATTACTGTGAGTTTGATTGGATTAAATATACATCACTGTCACCACCTTTTCTTTACTCATTAAATACATGATTAAACTCACACACACACACTGACATGCTGTCAGTGGCAGAGGGGTTTTCCTCTCTCCTCTATATCAGCAGTCAGACGTCAGCTGTCAGATGGAGGTCTGTCTGTCCATGTGTGCGTGTCCACTGGAGATGATGTGGTGTGTGATTTCTGAGAAGGAAATAGACTCTGATGGTTAGAGTGATGGACTGAATCCATGAGTGTGTGTGACCGTAGTGACAGATGGAGCCAGGGATCACGGTGACCTTGTGGGACGATAGCTGTGAACAGGTCCTGGTTTTCACACGACCCACAATCCAGCGTGCTCGTCCCTGTCTGTCGTTCCTTCTTACACAAACACAGGCTGACGGAGACAAGTTGTCACACACATGGTGTGAAACGTCAGGAGCTCACCTCACGGGCAAATCCTCCACCGAGTGTCACCCACGACATCCAGCCAAAATGATTCAAACAATGTGGAGACGAGCCGGGGATCAAATTTAATGACTGCATGTGTCTTCATGGAAGCTGTTACATCTCTCTTGAGATTATTATTTTACTAAAGTGAAGGAAAGAAAAGTGCAGAACAGTTCTGTCATGGTTTACACTCTTCAGTCATAATAATCTGCAGCTGGACAGACAACATGGATATGTCCTGACACTGTGTTTTTTCTGGCCCAAATGGACACTGGGAGTCGTAGTTAACTTTTTTTTTTATGTCCATAGGTTTGTACCTTTGATTTTTTAATCAAAGAAGCAGATATTAATCTTTTGTTCTGATGATTCAGAGAGTTTCAGATAAAATAACTAAATTCACAGATCAAACCAAGGTTACATGAAACATGAGAAGATTAATTTCATCTCTCACACACAGGAAAGTACTGTGACAAATTCACTCTGTTTTATCACAGAGGCCAAGATAAACAGGTAAAGTAGCTTAAGCAAATGTGTTCTCCAACAACTCTAATTAGCTCTAATTGCTCTAATTAATCATTACTGATGATAAAACCTGGACATATATAAACCTGGAAACACTCTCAGCAAACTGGACGTATGAGTATAAACTTTAAAAAAGAGCCACGAGGATTCATTTTTAATAACTTCTAACTGGTGTCCATAAAGAGCTGCACAGACTTGGTGCAGTGTCAATAACAATGTGAAACGATGTTTCACTAAGTCAGTAGTTATTACAGGAGTGGTGTATTGGATTCATTACAATGTGCAGTGTTATTCTCTCTCTCCAGCTTTAACTGTAATGGACTGCAGTTAAGACAGAAATAATAAGATTGGCTGATATGAGCCAGGAGACTCTGTATCTGCCAGATTGGCTTCTTTCCTAACCCTCCATCAGCTAACTGGAGGTTTCAAAAGGGAAAGTAATTACTAGGCAGCGGTTGCACATTTGTCCTTCTTCATTTCATTAACTGTCAGACAAGACAAGTGGTTGATGTGAGCTCTCTCTGTTGATACACTGAGTAATTGTTTTTGAGGGCGCCCAGAATTCAGCGGAAATTTTGCATAATTATTTAATCCTCTAGTGAAACCAGATCACCTCTTTTATCAAAGTAAACCCTTTATAAAAGAGGTTCCAGGACACTTTGGTAGGCTCTGTTTGTTAGTGTGTAAAATCCTGCAGATACAGGTCAGAAGCGTCTGTTAATGTTCACATCAAACTCTGTATTTGTGGATCCAGAGATTTAAAGTGTAATTCTTTGACAACCAGCCTCCCTGGACTGACCAGGTCCGTCCAAACGTCCTCTTTATGTGAGAGAGAAACAGTTTTACCTCATCTATTCATCTTTTGTGTTTTACAGTAGAAAACTAAATTTAATAAAATAAAGAGAAAAGGGAAACATGAGGGGATGTCAGTCTCACTGTGGGTGATATCTTTTAAGGCGCCATGAACTGTTGTATAATGAAACTCTGGAAGATGGACTGCTGAGCCCAAGGCCAATAACACACCACTGATAGAGCGAGGTGAGCTATAGCTATTGTTGGGCCAAGTAAAGAGAGCACCCTGTGGGCACCACATCTCTCCAACTGCATGGGAGTTAGAGAGGCAATACCAAGTAACCCTGCAGGTTTGTGATTAATCAGTGTGATAGCAGAGGACTGTGCAGCAGAACCACTGGGGGCGAATGATCAGCAGATGACAGGGTTTTTTTCTCCATTGCTCGGTTTCTGACGGCGATAAAAAGGTGTTTCCAGGATAATAGTGAAGGTGCAGGAAGGTTGGACAATGTTTCCGTCCTGGATGAATATCCTGTTTGCACTGGTTTTATTTTGGGACCTAATGCCTCCAAGAAGTCAGCTGCCCCGGGGCCCCAGACTGTGAGGTGGCCCAAAGGCTCCAGGCTTACTATAAAATTACAAAATGAACTGAAATTAAATGGGCCCTAAGACGCGAGTATACTACATCAGAACTGCTGGATGGTTCAGAAACCAGGCTTGGACCTCTCTCCATGAAAGACAACTTTTCACCCTAAACTTCAGTTCTGGCCTAAAACCAAGATTCAATCCCAGTCTGTTCCTGCAGCTTTCAGATCAGAACCAGACCCAACACAGGCTGAATTTGTGTTATTTCCTCCTCAAAGGAAAAGTTAGAATGTGTACCAGCTTTGGAAAGGCTTTCTCACACATGAAAACAACAGCAACAGACCAGCACAGAGGGGCACGGCGGCCCAGAACTACACATAGACTGTATAACATCTAGCAGCAGATAAGTCATAGTCTTAGTGACGGTGATAAGCGATCTTCCTTACCGGTCAGATGATCAGCTTTGCCTTTGTCCAGTCATAATCCAGGACTTTGTTCAAGCACCATCAGCGCTCTCTGTAAATGGAAGAGATCCACTGTAGAAGGTTTAAGTGTCCTCCTCTTCAGTACCGTAGTTTGCTGCATATGTATTTCAACATATGACAGGCATCGATGCAGTCGTCTGGAAGAGTCAGAGAGAAAGAGAGAGAGAGAAGATGTTCTTATAAAGTTACAGTTTGGGTTCATAGTTCTGGCCCTGGTCTCTGTATCATGAATTCTGCCTCAGACACAACACAAGGCCAAGATTTTACAGATCATTTAAAAAAGTTTCATATGTCTCTATTATTAATGGCTGGAAGGAAGTAGATATTATTCAACTCCAGTAATGAGCAGAAGTTTTCATTCTTCAACAAGAGGAAGAGATCAGTGACATGGTGATGATCAGTGTGAGACAGATACAAAGTGCTGATAAAATCAACTTTAGAAAACTGAAATAAGAACACAACACAGCACGCTGGGATTTCTCTTCTTGTTCGAGAGGCCTGGGAAACACACGGTCACGT
The DNA here is from genome assembly GCA_033238685.1 of Lates japonicus. Classification (NCBI taxonomy): domain Eukaryota; kingdom Metazoa; phylum Chordata; class Actinopteri; family Centropomidae; genus Lates; species Lates japonicus. The sequence continues at coordinate 16,595 of BRZM01002237.1, forward strand.
CTTTATGATTCATTTGATAACTTCTTTTCAGCACAGATCCATGTGACTTCAGGGTTGTAATCAGTCATAACAAATGAAAACACCTGTGTGGGCAGACAGGGCAGGTGTGAAACTGTCAGTCAGAGTGGACCAGGTCAATAGAAACGTCTTGATTCTCAGTTTTATTCATACAATCTGTGACAGGAAGAGACAGAAAGAACTGACATCATAGAAAGAGTGTGACGGTGAGGAAGACAAAAAGGGTGAGGAAGAGATTTGCTTTAGGCAAATCAAAATGTGGCCTGAAAAATGATGATGAAAGATGAATCCTTTCCCAGAGTGTCAGGATCTGAGTCCAGGACTCAACATCTCCTGGGACTGAGAGGACAGGGATGAAACAGGACAGGACTCCCCAGCCCATCACATCAAATCCTGACACTCTAACTGCTCAGTGAGGACTGTTTAAAAGGACAGAGAAGTCTTTACATGGTGACTGTGACCTGCAGGAGCCTTAAGCTGACATGACGAGCATCGTCTCTGTCCTGTGGAACTTTACAGCTTTTAGAAAGTCAACTTTCCTGCTGCTGAGAAAAGTTTGACAGACACGCAGCTGAAGTGATTTGTGCAGCCGTGTCAGCTGTCCATAACATATTCCAAAATCAATCCACAGCGACTCAGAGGACAGACACAGGAGCACAGGATGAGACGCCCGAAGAACGAGCTGTGGTTGATCAGTCGGCCTGACAAGCAGCTACAGCAGCACACACACGGCAATAACAAACAGCAGGTTTAAGTCTGAGCAGTGAGGAAACAGTCAGCTCTGTCTGCAGCAGGGCATCTGAATATCTGTCTGCTGGATGACACAGACTGACACTCAGACACTGACGATGCAGACTGAACTGATGGGACCTAACAAAGGAAGACAACTGAGTCACTGCTGCAGTGTGGATGCTTCTGTGAGACCCCACAGCTGTAGTTTGGATCAGATCAGGATCTTTATAGTTCTGGTCCCAGTTATACAGACTCACAGGTAACTGATTCACTTTTTAACAGACTCATTAACGTAGCAGTATGAAAGAATGAAAGCACAACATGATGCAGTTTAACTGCTTTTGACCGTCTGACGTACGAGGGAGAAATTCAGCATTTGTCCTGACGTGCATCCATGTTACCATGGTTACCAAATAATTTGCTTAAGTCACTTATACAGATCATTTATTGTAAGATCATTTCCTGAGCAGTACACTGTCAGAAGATGGATTTATCAGAACTTCAGCTTTGGTCATGTCATGTTAAAATAACATACAGTGTGTGGTTGATCTGCTGTTCATCACATGCACATGCTAACAAATTACAGATTTTTACAGCAACATAATAGTTTTTACTTCTGTGTAAAAGTTCACAGAACAAGGACAAAGGTTTTTTTTTTTCTCCTGGTTGGTCAGCGTTGCTGCTCAGTTTGGGGCAGAGCTGTGAGCTCAGAGTGCAGCAGGAACATGAGAGGCTCTGAAAGACTCTGAAATCCATCCATCACATATCGGCAGGTGAAAAGAAGCCACTGGCCTCACATGTGTCAAGTCTGTCTGCAGCAGTGCACACAGCATCGACAGACTGCAGTCTACAGGGAAACACATGATCCAAACTGTACGATAAAGGGGAAACACAAATAAACTGACTCAACTTTCCATACTAATGATGGGAAAGTGCTGCCCAGAGCTTTTGCACATCCTTATAAGGAGCAAAGCTTTCGTCCTCCAGACCTGTGCGTCATCGTTAATCAAATATGCTAATTTACTCAAACAAACAAATCAATTGTAGTTTGAATAGATTGATTGCTAATTTGAGCCTCTGTTTACTTGCAGCTCTACAGCCTCGTCTCTCTCCTGCTTCGTCTCAGTGAGGCTCTGGTCAAGTAGAGGTCAACTTTCACTACTACAGAATATCCTGTCTGCTGTGTTCAGTGAGTAAATGAACAGTAGATTTAATCAATCCATTGTTACAAAGGTAAAATGTAAATTCAACAGACTACGTCAGAAAAAAAGAGTGTGTGAGCTCCGGGGATGATAAAGTCTGTTAGTCGGTGTTTCCACATGCTCCAGACTGAAATATCTCAACAACTGTCATTCCCATCAGCCTCAGCTGCATTCTGTGTTTGCTGCTAATTAGCACCTGTTGCTAAACTGCATGCTAAGACATTAGTAAACATTACACTAGATAATGCCAAAATTAGCGTTTAGCTCAAAGCCTCATCTTCTTGAGCTGCTCCCGGACCTGCCAGCATGACTGTGGACTGTTCCAGTCCCAAACCAGCCCCCACCCACCACCACTTCACCTCCAAGTGTCACTCCAAATCAAGTTGCACTCACAGCTGCAGAGAGCACTTCTGATGAAGGGGGACTGTGTAAATGGATAGCAAAAATATGGGACAAGGAAGCAGCCGTCACCATGACAACAGATAGACGCTCTGCTTGCACGACCGCTGTGAATGATTTTATGTCGGCTGTGTATGTTGGGTTTGCTACGAGTCAAGCGACCTCAGGGACAGAGTGAGAGTCTCCTGGGTTTTGTTTTTATCTTCTAACACCTCACATTCTGTGACCTGTTTGAGACTGCAAAATCAGATTCCTTCCTCGTGACGTGAGTGGAGTCTGTGTCTGCACCAGTAAGAAAAGCATCAAAAAAGAGAAAAGAAACAGACCTCAGCATAAAATACCACAACAAGAAAACTCTGAAAATTAAAATAACTGATGTGTGAAGAAGAAAAATGATGTGGGCTGCCACATCTGTTGACAGGCACTTAACTGAGCACAGCAAACATGATTCAAAGACAAATCATAAAGAGGGACTGTGGCTTTCAAACCTGCAGAGTGTTGGTTACTAACCACCTGACCTCAAACACAGTTTAGATAAGGCCACACAGTCATCTCGGTGTTTTAATGTGCTTTAAAAAATCAAAAATCAAATAGTTAGAAAAGTCGAGACAAAAGAGTGGTGAAAAATGCTTGGAATGCTGTTTGCAGATTTATAAAGGTGAACTGCAGATTTCTTCTTTTCTCTCTGGTTTCATTTGTCCATTGGTGCCAAAAATAGAGGCCTGGGAGAAGTACCCTGTTGAAGAACAAGAGTACATGAAAATGCAGGATCGAAGCAGAGAACAAGAAGTGGATAGAAAAACAATAAAATGAGACTCAGAGGTAGAGAGATCAAAGTTGTTACACAAACAGGAATAGACCGGGCGAGCAGCAGAAGTTAGAGACGAATGGAGTAGAGTGCTGCTGGCTGATAAATCTTCAGGGCTTAATTATTGTCTTCTTCAGACAGTATTTTCTCTTTCACATTATTCTCTCCATCAGGAGCAGAGTCACAGAATCACTCCTCCTCGTTCTGAATAAAACTTTATACATTACAGGTACCACAGAGTTGTTGTCAATTCCACGTTCAATTTATTTTGACTTACAAATAAAAGATACAGGGGAATTGTTTTCATCAATGATATCATGGATCCCTGCTTTACCCCTCTAACTTTCTTTTTGTTCCTCTTTATCGCCTCTCGCCTCTCTTGTATTGTATTCCAGTGTTAAAGTCGCCCGACTGTCTTGCTTTTCCGGCCCTTAGGCGAGGCTGCGAGCATGAATCAAGATAGTAGCTTTGGAGGGGCGCTCATTTGGAGAAAGCAGCATGTAGCTCAGACAGAAACCACACTCCATCTCAATACTGTGTGTTTACCCCCAACTTTATCTTCATTACTAGTCGCAGCATGAATTGTATGACGATGCACGATAGAATCCTGGCCGAACCTGTGGTTTCTTTTCATCTTTGCCGTTGGAATTGCATCCTGTTTGGTTGGATGGATGATGTTTTTCCTCTGTGCAGCCCAGCACTTAATAGTCGACAGCACAAGTGTTTCAGTGATGTCACTTTAACCGAGACACAGGTGTGTACTGCAGCAGCTCTGAGGCCTTATGACGCTGGCGTGGCATAACACCACAAAGTGGCTGATGAGAATATTGTCAGTACACAGCATAAGCAAAGGGGCTTGGTGAATTAAGTTTGACCTGATGGTGCAGGCTGGAGGAATCAGAGGATGCAAATCCTTAAGGGACTTTGGATACTAGGCCTTCGAATTCAGCAAGGAAGTACTAGCGAGCTAACTTTCAGAAAGTTCTGCAGTATCTACTATGTGCGTAATAGATTGAAGGCATACTCTGCACACACACACACACGAACGAGTTCGCCATGTAACCTCGCATGCAACACAGTGAGAAGCTGGCGAGGTTGCAGTCACCACATGGTGTGGCTGCCTTTCCCTTTGCAACAACGTGCTAATTTTGGAGGCCACAGAGCAGGGCTGTACCTGCAATCAACAAACCCTGGTAAAGTAACATCAGAGTATGTGAGGATTGGTATCTGAACTTAAAGCTGTAACACGTTCGTTGGTGGTACGTCCGAATATTTGACTAAAACTATAAATGTTGACATGGTGGTTGAGAAAAAGTCGGAACAAAAGTTCACGACGGTTCATCCTCTTCAGATTTCAGATGTCACGGACAGATGTTTGACAATCATCAATAGTGAACAGACAGACGGGCAGACTGACGAACTGGATGTTCGATACTCTAGACCCACTGCTGGAGCTGCAAACCCTACAGGGCTCATTATGAAAGACCATTGATGCAGCGACCCCGAACCCTCAACACACAGCTTCAGAGTCAGTGGTTTCCCACTGTCTTTCTTGAATACGCTAAAACACTTTCGTCCAGGGGTCCGGCGGCGTCGGTGCAGTGTGTGGATCACACACACACACACACACACACACACAGGAGTCCAGAGTTGGGAAACTAGCAGTCCCTTCCAGACCCTCATCAGCATCCAGCACTGGTCAAACACAGAGCAGACTGCGCTTGGGTCTAATTCAAAATCTCAGAAACCTCCTGAGTCCACATTACTGAGGGTAATGTCGATATGTAATGATCAAACCTCAGGATACCTGTTCTCCAGGTGTACTGTGTGGTTTGGTGTCCCTGTGTTCAGTTCAAACCTTTCTGGAGAAGCCTCCCACCTTAGTTGGTTTGGGTTGTTAATGATATATTCAAACTGTCAAACTCAGCTGGACTAAACAACCAGTGAGATACAGTTCCAACAGACCGGTCTCTGTCTGTTTTTCTAGTGAACTCTCTGCATTTTATGGGCTGTTGGGTTTGTTATTTCTATTCATATTGTCTGTCGATTGCATATGTCATTTTCAGTATCTTGGCCCTCTCAGGAATCACAGCCTAACATCCATGTGTGGGTTTAAGGGGATGTACTGTCTGTCTGACTTTTATCTACTTTAACATTGGTTTCCTTTGTTAAACAGTACATCCACCTGTATCTTCCAGAAACCTTTTCTCATTGATGTTCCTCTGCTGTACTTGTCAAATGAGCAATCTTCGGAGACTCAATAAATACAGGACTTCTGCAGGGAGCCCGTGTGTCTCCCAGTGAACATTAGCTTCAGAAGGCGCGACTAAAAACTTCCTGGCGTGTTTTCTCCCTCTCCCTCTCTCCTTCTCTCTGAGAAACACAGTGCAGGTGGGGAAGCTTTCACGTTGGCAGCGCTGCTCTGTAAAGTATAAGACAACAAATATAAACAATAACTGTCTTATGAGTCAGATGCTTCTTGTCAATGGGGAGTATGTGTTAATGAATAACATGAAATTGGTCTTCTTTATATTATTAGATGATGAGAAACACAGAGCTGACAGGAAAAATAGTGAGAAGATGGAGAGCTTTGAGGGAGGAGAAGGAGACGAATAAACATAATATGAAGGAATGAGAAGGAGCGATGAGGACACAGGGAGGAGAAAGAAGAAGGAGGTATGAGCAAAGAGGTGGTGAAAGAAGACATGCAGAAACAAGATGGTGAAGGAGGGTAAAAGAGATGACAGGTGAAAACAGGTGAGGAGGGAGGCCAGAGCAGGTGTGTGTCACGGCGAGGGAGGCTCAGGTGGAAATGAACCACTGTGGAGGTGGAGGGAGAAGGTTGAAGGGGAGAGAAAAAAAGCTGATGGAGCAGACTCAGCTTTTACTTTTTTGTGATATGACCTGAAACCTGTATGAACAGTGAGTTCAGTTCATGCACATTTGGAACCTTCAGTTCACAGCAAAATGTCCCTTTGCAGGTACTTGGTATAAACCAAGTGAAAAGCAGCTGATGATGAGCTGGGCGGCGTCTGGCTCACAGCCACCGCACCCTACATCGAGGACATGAGCACGTTTCCTGGGAATCCAGAAAATCTGGACAAACTTTCATATCTCATCCCCAGATCACGAAGAGCAACGAATAGCATGTTACCCCTCACAGCAAAAGGAAATAATACACTGGTCCCTGAGTGTGAAGCCCCACAAATGCTGGATCTCCATTTTCCCATAATACAACTTCATTGAATCCATCTGCCGGAACATCAAGCGGCCTTCAATCTTAAAACACAGAACCCAGATAATCCTGACCATTTCCTGAGCCTGAGACTTCTGTCTGCTGGCGGGGGTGCTCTGACGATTAAGCAGTCTCCATGGTGATTCCCCAGAGACTCTTTGCAGCTATTGAGAAGAACAAGACTCCTGAGGCAGGTGTCAGCACCAGAACAGCAGCAGAAAGATCTGTGACACGGTTAGCAAAGGGGCTAACAGGCAACAGTAAAAGTGAGGCTGCAGGCTGTAATAACTTTGTGTGGTGTAGGCAGAAAGCTCCTGCAAGCGTGTCAGGTGAGCCACACTGGGTTAAACAGGCCTGAAGTGGCAGGCATGTTGGGCAGGTAATCGCTGTCTCAGCTGTCACAGTGACATTAGCACAGCCAGTGTGACCAGGTATCACGGACGGCTGAAACCTTGTTTTCTCAGCTTCTTGATTCTCCGAGGCGCTGAAACAGCTGCAATTGCTAAATCTAACACTTGGCATGCTACCCAGGCATTTAAATACTGGGGACCTGATTCCGACTAATTGATCCAGTTTAAATTGATCTGATAGCAGACCAAAATGCACAGAAAAATGCTTGGAGGTGGGTGAATCATCCTTGCAGGTCCTCACTGTTACGTGTGAAAGTTATAACTGAGTACAAAGCGAGGTGGGCAACCATCTCAGAACTTTGTCTGTGGGAGGAGAGCCATTTATAAACTCTTTAGTAAAAGAGCCGACAAATGGATAAAACTCATTTTGCACTTCTAAAGTCGGGCGATAAAACATCCAAAAGTGGCTACTTGCCGATTGACCCTCTTTTGTTCTATTCACCCACTTGAACTTTGATCAAGTTCTATAAATGCTGAAATATAAATAGGTGGCTCTGTGCTCATCAAGAGATGCTCTTTACTTAACTCCCCATCTGCCATCCAGGAGAAGAAAATTTGGAGGAGAAAATTAAAAAATATGGTGAAATAAATCCTAAAGGTGCAAATAAGGAGGTGGAGGTGTGCATGTAATGAGAGCTTGTCTCAGTGACGGTCTTTGTGATTAGCCTCCTTGTGATAAAGACAAGACTTCCAAGCACGGAGGACCCTCGTGGCGGCCTCGTACGGCGATGCTGGAAAATCAGGCGACACAGGAGTCTTGGCACTTGCTGTCGTTTGTTCGCTGGCACATGAAAATGGGCAAATCTTATATAGCGAAGTGTTGTGTTGAAATGAACAAAACTTAAGAAGATGAAGAAGTTTCGGTTGAAAAACTTTTCATAATATGTTTGTAGCATTGAGTGTACAGTAAATGTGTTCAAGCTCTGGAGAAAATGTTGTCATTTATTTTTAACGATTATTTAAATAATATTTTAAAGGGTGAAAAGAGTGAATGAGATGAACTCAATTTAAGTCTATCAAACTGGAAAAGATGTGATTTTTAAATAAAGTTTCAAAGTCAGCGCACAGTGGAAAGTGTGAGCTCCAAGGCCTTGTTCCAGCCTGCTACCCATTAGCCCCTCATTAAGGACCAGTCTGTGTGGGATTTATCACCCTCACTTTTCCAGGCGATGTAGGGTTTTCAAAAGATGTCTCGCTGGTGAAAGGAGCTCGTCTGGGTGAACAAAACAAGTTCTTGGTTTCAGGTGCTTGCATGAATGAAAATATAATATATATATTTAAATAAATAAGTTTTAAAAGATTAAACCAGCCAACCCACACACACTGATTAAACTTTAAAACTGTTGAAAATTAGGCACCCATCCGGTCTGTTTAATAGGCAAATATGGATACAAGTCCAGATGACCCTCCTAGGCACTTCAGCTGACCGCACACTCCATAAAACTTACTGCTGAAAAAAGACATTTAACGGTAGAAAAGCATCGGTTTGTAGGAAGTTGGTAAGAAATAAATTGGATGTGTGTAAATGGGCATGAAGGGGAGGAGGATGATCAGCAGGTGCATGCAGGACAATAGAAATATTGCTACATCTTATTGCCTGTTGCGAACATACAAGTGAAGAAGAAATATGTTAATTGTAAAATTAGAGTGATCTCTCCTGATCATTGGATTCTCTAATATGGTCACTCTGGTTATATTTAAACAAGGAAAATATTTGTGATAAAACAGTGACTGTCTGTAGGTTTTACCAATATTGCTTCCTTATGAAAGTATCAAAAAAGACCTTGTGACTGAATCTTAGAGTCCAATTATTTCAAAAGCTTGGGTTTTCATCTCTGAAAAGTTTTCTCCTTTCAGGGTTTCTGCCTGACAACAAATGTCAATAAAGAAATGCATGGTTGTCTGTTCAGCCAAACTTAAAATATCACAAAACCTGTGACAAGGCGTTTGTCTTTCGTAACTGGACCTAAAAAAATGAACTTAGATGTTGTTGTTCATCTTTATCCTTCATTGACTAATCAGTGAAAGAAATTCACACACACACACACACACAGGGAGGCGGTCAGTAGCTACTAGAGCAGCTCTTGTAGTCACTGATAAAATTGCCTTTAACATCCTCTGGGAAGTCCTCGAGACGAGATCATTATTACGTATACCTGTGTCTGTCCGGGCTCCATAATATTGAAAGGTTTGAACCTACAGTACTTATCATCACAGGAAACAGCTTCTCTGTTCTCTCATAAACTTTAACATTTGTTAAGTATAATACGTCAAAACTAAATCACCAGAAAATCTACTTAACGAATCTGATATTTGAAACCTCAGTTTGTTCTACACATTTAAACTGTTTTTGGTGTTGAACACATATTTTCCTGAGCTGTATTTCTGTCAGCTATTACTATTACTGACCACATTCAAAAAGTTGTGTTGTAAACAAGTACCTTAACTTATTTCTCAGCACAAAACCAACTATTGAATTCCCAGAGGTGTCCACAAGAGCGGATGCGTTAGTATTTATCGTCATCTCTAGCGTAAATATTGTTGGGTACGGGGACCTTAAGCGCCAGAAACAGACAAAATGAAGAATGAGATTTAAAACTGTGCCAGATCGCTTCCACCCTCTCTCTGTCCTTCTCCACAGGACCTCAGTGTGGTGGGTAACAGTTTCTCCAGGGACAAACGTTAATCCTGGAAAACTATGGATTCGCAAACTTTCAGCTTCATGAGCATTCCAGAAAAGAATCTCATTTGTAACAAGTCAAACTTCAAAACTGGCCAATGGCGGGCTCACAGTTTAAAGGAAAGCAACAAGCTCGCAGTGGAGGTCATGGTGGCTCGAGCACGTTTCTCGAGCGGATGAATGAAGCAAAGTCCAATGGTCTCTGTGCTGATTATTAACTACAGGAAACTTGTTTTGCACCAAATAACTGTTGTATAACTTCTCCTCTATTGGGTCGAATTTTTCAGAGCCCACTGAGCCTGAATTGGAACAACTCCTGCGGTTTGGCCCCATGATTTCACTCTGTGGAAATAATTTTGGTTTTGCTGTGATGAACAAATTGTTATTCTGGTGGGACACACATAGCGATGAGGGCTGTTTTCTGCTGCTGAAGCAGAGGCGAGGAAGGAGAACTGGTTCATTTTTGAATCACAGGTTGCCTTCACAGTACAGTGTGGTAAAGTTTGAGGCAGTGTGATGACCCCAGCAAGAGATTGTGTTATTGACGCTTTGGTCTGTGCTCCTGCGACGATCCTCGACTGCAGGTTAATAAACGAACCAAAAAGCTTTCCAGGTATTGACTGTGATAACGCCGTCAATATTCCCTTACCGTAGTTCATATGCCTCATTTGCTTCCCCGGTACAATTTACATCAAACAGAGGGTTTCGAGCTGGGTGCACAGACGAAACTGGGACTGTGCAGTACCATTAGATGTCAGTCAGAAGGCTTTAATGCCAGGGGTTTGCAAAAGTATGAGGGGTGGCCGCTGCGGCGCTGAACTGCGTTACGAACACTAGTATGCACTACACCCAGGCTGATGGACGCAGGAATGCCACTCACGCAGGCGACGGCAGACCGAACGCCGCCGGGCACACAACAATGACTGACGATTGGAGAACAGTCACGGGAGAAGAAGAGAAAAATGATAATCGAACGGCGCAGGCGGAGAAATGAGCAATTAATGTGCATCCAAGCACGAAATGGAGATGATGGCCGAAAAATCTGATGTTTCGCGCAGGTCATGCACTGATTCAGATTCTTTTACCAAGTTGAATATAAAAAGCGAAAATAACTGAATAAACGGTGAGACCTTTACACTGATTTTATACAAGAATCACAGGACCATACTGAGAACATCTGTGTTGTATGCCAAAAAAAAAAACATATTTCTGTATGTGGATACCGATCAGCTTCGTCCCAGTGAAAATAAACACCTCCATTCCCTCTCATTTACTCTCAGATGCGAAGGATGGGGTACTTCAAGGTTGTTGTGCGATAAACGCAAAACTCTCCAAATTTCCCTCTGTTGACTGGGTATGGTGCCTTTACCTGATTGGACCAGTCAATGCGAAAGCAGTCCTCGGCCAGGCAGGTGTGTTTTAACACAGATTATTGGCCTGGGAAGGCATAGGTGCACGTCTCATCATCTACGGCTTTCTGGTTTCTGTCGATTGGAAGGAACATTTTCTCACACATTCGCAATTCTCCGGTGGGGGCGCGGCCAACATATATGCGTGTGTGGGATAAACTAAGTTGAAGTGGCGCTGGATTAGGTTACCATGACGGGCACTGCCGGCTTGAAAACATTTTCCTGTTGACAATGGTGCTGATTACTTTCACACCATTTGATGTTGAGAGAGCAAGGTACCTACGAGGTAGTTCTGTCTGGCTGATTATCGACGCCTGCTCGTGGAGAAGGCGGGGATGTTGTATGATCATCTGTATTTTATCGCCGTCATCTTTATTTTCGCTGTGGGCGTTACCTCCGGTGAAGTGGTTTTGGATTACCTGACCAAAAGTCTGAGCCTACAATGCTGAACAGGTGATGTCACACGTCACTTTGCTTCGGAAAACCTGGACTGGATGATCACTGACCTGGTGAAGCTGTTTGATTTTGATCATGAACTGAAAACTGGTGAGATGAGAACATTTGTGTTTCAGGCCTTAAAATTGAAGCAATGGAGCAACCTGAACTAATTGATCGGTGGAGTCAGACTGCAATCTGTTTTTCCTCGGGGATACACATTACTGTCACACAGATTTCACAATGTATGTATATGAGCGGTGATTGCTTGTGCGGGTTTAGCAAGTTATGATTTATTCAGTGTTGTTTGTTTGTTTGGATTTTTAATCTCCCAAGTCTGGTATTAAAATCTGTAACAATAGATGTACACACTCATATCATATATACACTTGAACCACACACACATGCAAGCACACTTCAGTTATACTCTCAAATACATAAAACAACCCTTGGTCATCCAGCAATGTTTAATGTATTATTGTGTGTGTGGAACAGCCACTGCTGCTGCGGCATTGGTGGTGAACATGAATGCATCGGTAACATTATCTAAAACATTTCTTCAGCTAGAGTCGTGCTAGCGAGGTAAATGTGTTTTCTGCGGGGCTTGCAGCCTGCCTGTACGTGCTATTTCTGCTGAAGTAAAGATCGGGGTATTTGAGGTTCCTCACACTAACAGTTTATCCAGAACTTTGTAATTTTCTCAGATACGGTTGAATGTTGTCTCGAAATCATTGTCTGCAGTTCTATTACTTTGTGATACTTTGGGTACTGAACATATTTTACTGTACTTTTTGAATGAGACCTTTTCATATGGAGGGCGTTGTCGGTGGGCAGGTCATTTGTGTTACAGTCAGGTGACCTGTTCCGTGTGTGTTTTGGAAGCATACCTCCTCTGTTGGGTTTAATTAGTCTAATGAACATGATAACATACACCTCCACCTCCCTGCAGTGGGAGCCGAGGCCTGGGGAAATAACAAAGTTTTGTTCCTCGGATACATCGCAACCCTCCTCCTGCACAGCCCAGTGTGTGTGTGTCACAGATCATTTCTACAGTTCAGACGATGAAATAATCATCATCTGCATCTTAGGTTGTGTAGATTTCCTTGTGAGAACACTGTTAAAAAATAAAAATGTGGTTTAAAATAATGTTCCATTTCGAAAACTGTACACTTTGAACATTACTGCTGTTCTCACAGGTGGTGCACCCTCAACCTTCCACCAAAGTCATCTGTCAGGTTTCTCTTGTCAGCCTCCGTTTAGTAAGCTACTTGGTCACCTGATGGGCTTTCCTTCCACATGCTTCCTCGGCTAGACGACTATGCGCCCGGCTGTGCTGCGCAAGCTGAACTTGTTCCCCACTATAACTATTTGTTCACTCCTTGACAGAGACGCTTTCTGCGGTCTCCCTCTGCTCTGTTTTTGGTAATTGAGATCTGATGGAGTGACCTGAAGGTCTGATGGCCAGCGTTTCCCATCTGAACACCTCGGACACAGGCGATCTGGTGACTTTGGAGGTTGTCCTTAATTTCGTGTTGTTCAAGTAATCATCATGTTCGCCATTCGACCGTGTTGATTTAATTCATTCTATGTTCTGATTGGAGTTGAATTTTAGTCACGTTGCTGTATACTGTTCTCAACCTGTTTTCGTCTGGCAGTTAAAGACCTACATTTCTCAAAATGACTTCGACCTTTCGGCGGTGGTGTGCCGGGCTATATTGCATTAAGCTGGTGTGTGATAAGTGTTCATGGAAAACTTAATAACCACAATAGCGACAAAGTGATGTTTCACAAAAAAGAAAAATTCAAACTTCTTACTTTAGCATAATTGTTCAGTCTGTGAAATACTTTTGAAAATTGTCTCACCAATTTCCCACAAAGAAGCTCTCGTTCTGTTTGTTTTAAGAACTCAGGGAGCTGATAACAAGTCAGACTCCAGCAGGCGTCAACGAGGACATTTGGTCTGTTTGGATGACGTGTGTAGGGTGGGTCTCGTCTCCGAAAAAGCTTTTTGAATTTACAATGATTATAGAAAGGCATTATATAGGATTAGATGAGATCCTGGTGATGGAATCTGACTTTTACCTTCATCTGTCTTAATATTAATGATGATGGACGGGCGTGTGCAGGGTGTTTTAATGAATGATGGCTCAGGCTTCCTTTGTTCTGTCGCGTCATATAGTGTGTCTGTACGCAATCCCCAGTGTCTTTGGTTTAAAGGTGCAAAGGTGCCTGTGTGTGTGTGTGTGTGTGTGTGTGTGTGTGTGTGTGTGTGTGTGTGTGTGTGTGTGTGTAGCTGACTCTTGGTGTGCACATGATATTCACATTGTGAAATCAGGACTTGACAGTTGCTGATGAAACTCATCTTTTGATTACCATTCACATTCTCTGGAAACTCCTGTGTTTGCTTGGTTTGTTGAGGATGCATTTCAGCTTGTTGTGTTGTATTACTGGTGCTACACAGCACTCAAGTGGATGTCCAGGAGGTCTGTGAGGCTGGTTTGCTGGACCCGGGCCCCAGCCTGCACTACTCGTACCAGTGTAACTGCTTCAGGTGAGATGAATAATTTCCTGCACACATCTTGTGTTCAAGAAAAGAAGAATGAAAGAAATGAAGATAATAAACACAACCAGATAAAACAAATGAAGGCAAATCAACAACTTTAAACTTGGCAGTGTTTCCTAAATGATATTTGCAGTGACTTGGTAGTAAATATTGGTTTCCCAACAAAGTGAAACAATTAAGTATGTATTATTCATCCTGTCGGTTGGAGCCATTTATACCAGCAACCACCCTGTGATTGAATTATGCGTCAGCCTATAACATGCATTAAGGCTTTTCTTTGCTTCCAACTCATTTAGACCAGACTCCAGCCTTGAATCAATAATTACAACAAAACTGTTTATGCATAAACTGTGGACTTATTATCTTTACTCGAACTCTCTAGTCGGGGAGCAACCCAAAGTGAATTCTCATCTGACCTCAAACACCCTGTTTGATTAGTCATGCCTGTCACCTCAGGCAGACTTGACTATAACTCATTAAGACAGACCTTCTCTGCTTCATGGTTTTCCGTTTGGTTTTCCTCTGAACTGAGAGTTAGATAAAACAAACAGGCTTTGCTAAACTTGTTAACTAATGACATAGACTCAGACCAAACCCAGACAGTTTAGACCCGATAACTCAGATGTTTTTGTTATTCTCATAGGTTTTGGGAGTTGTACATGATTGATAGGGACAAGATCTCTGGAAGTCAGTGCCGGTATTTTGATCAATACCCTGGTCTCACCAATAGGCTGCTGCAATATAACCCAATGAACAATTGTCAAAGTCTGTCCTAGGATTCTTTGTTTTTCTTCACAAGTGTCCCCATTGATGATGAAGTTCACTACAGGAACAGATTTATTAAGGAAGATCCTTTTAGTTCTTTGGTTAATTCTAGTATTAATCCACGGGTACTGTGTTTGAGATAGCAGACCTCTTCGTTACATCTCCTGGATGCTTCATGACATTGAACTCAACTAGAAACAACAACAGACGTCATCACCTCTGCTGTTGTGACATTTATGACAGAACTTCAGGTCAGAACATTATGATATTGCTGCTCTTTCCTCACAAGCGGCTAGTTGAAGTGATGGATTATCCTCTGCTGAGTAATAGATCTCTGTCGGTCTGATCAGGAAAGATTCAAACTCATTCTGGATCTGCTGAGAAGTTAACTTGGGGTATTGGATCGGGTCTGACTCTGCTTAGTTTCTGTTTAAAGGGGAAAAAAATTAGGTCTTGTGTTCAGGTGGTTTCTGTGGATTAAGTCTCGATCGGATCCAAAAGACCTGTGGTTCAGGAGTAGTTACAGTCTTTCCTCTCCTACTCACAGCCAGCATTGTTTGTCGAGCCTCAATCTGCCCAGGCATCGACCAGCTGAGGGGGATTGGGTGCTTACCATCCACACACATCAATAATTGAAGTGTGTTGTTGGATTCCTGAACTTTCACGTGCTTTTGCTGTCCAGAAGCTGATGAAACCACACACCTGGTGAACCTGACACCTGATTTGTATTATGTTTTGAAACTGTCTACAGTTCTCGAAAAAGGACGGGCTACAGATACAAAATCCCACAGTAAGGCAGACAGAGGCAAACCAGGAAACACAAGCCGGGGTCCAAAAAGCTACATTTGATCAGGCGGGTAAGGAGGGGCCAGGCGGAGCCGCGTGGCTTGCGAGGAGCAAGCCTGGCAGAGGCAGGTGGAAAGGACCAGTATCCCAGGGGTGAGGAGGCAGGTGGGAGGCAGGGTCTGACGACAGCAGAATGAGAACATGGTAAACAACTGAGCAGACTGAGCACAAAGCCAGGACAGTTCTGATGGGTGTAACTGAATTCTTACACAGCTGAGGGACTTCATTTTATTTGTTAAATAAGCATCTGTAAATAAAGTTTTCACAGCTACCCTGTCACTGTAACTGCACGGTTAAAAGTAACGTTTCAAGGAGACGCGACATAAAGCTGAGACTCAGATTAAAAAGAAAAATTAGACCTCACTCACAAAAACTTTCGGTAAACGTGAGCATTGTGTTGTTGTTAGATCTGACAGCGTGCGTTTAAGTGGATCTGATCCCAGATGCCAGGGACAAAGCTTTCACCCAATGATGAGAACTTATTGTCTGTTCTTAATCAAGAAAGTCTGCCGTCTAATTTATTAGACAAACACTTCATAAATTACCTTTCATATTCTCCAGCGGGGTCCATCTGATAATATCACTGTGTTGAGTTGTATGTCTCAGTGAAGCCTGGCTGCTTGTTTCTGCCGTTCTCCTCTGAATTACTGAAGCTGTGAGAGGGGCTCATGCAAGACATATAAAGGTTCACCATATTCTAATTTCAGTCGTATTTCGAAATTGAGAAGCTACTTCATTTTTGCTGGTCTTAAGCCATGTCATATACTACACAATTTGTGATGCAACCTGTTCTATGAATGAGTGGTACAAATGAATGGGTGAACCTGTGGTAAAAGCCGGTCTGCATTGACAAAATAAAAGAAATGCGCACCACTTGTTATATTTCAAGTGATGTTCAGACAGTCCCTTAGATGACAATGTCTCACTTTGAATTCTTCCTTCTTCTTTATTCTGTTGCTTCGCATTTTGTCCAGGAAAACAGAAAAAAGTTGCTCATGTTTCATCATACAAGCCAAATTTTACCGACAGACAGACCAAAAACTTAGTTAATATAAGCTTTCCAGTTCGCCCATTATCATAATTATTTATCTTTACACATACTGGAAAATAGAAGCATGAAGACAAGTCTGGGTAATTAGCCAGACGACTATCGATATCTACATAGCTGCATGAAGATGATTCATCTTTATCTTACCACTATTCTTTATGTTTCAACTGCGGGAGAAAAGAAATAAATAACTATACTGAATAAACAAGAATAAAAACGAGCATCATAAACTTAAATTGGTTTCAATCCATTTATCTTGTGATGCAGAGAGGATTCATAAACATGTTCATCAGGCAGATAAAATAAAATCTGTATAAATAGCTGCACATATTTGTCTGGTGATGAAGATTTTAAACCCAAGATCTCTTCTCAAAAATTAACCTGATCTGAGTGATTTTAAATAAAAGTGACTGATGCTGCCGGGGAAAAATGAAACTACCACTTTGGTTCACATAATCAGAGACTCTTGTCTCCCACAGTCTCTGTCTGCTGGGTGAGCCTTTATGAGGCTAATGGCTTGGGTGGGACCACAGTGGTCTACATCGGGTTAAGCCAGCTTGGCAGACAAACGCCAGTCTGGTATATTCAGATACACACAAGCAAGCGTGTGTGTGGTCATGAAATTTTAAATCCATGCTCAAGCTGTAATCTGGGAAAAAGGATGCATAGGGGCGACAGACCTTCCGCGTTTGTCGACAGACTAATGTCTCAGTTCTGTGGTGGTTTAAACACATCCTTGACCCTTGATTCTTTTTCAGATGCATTTCCACTTTGCTTTTTTTTAACTGGCTCTGCTGCTCTGCCCAGATTGCGTGAAATACATCCGAAAACAAGAGACGCGATAATGTCTGCATGAATAAATCACCGGTGAGAACCACACACAGAAACACACAGCCTTGGCCTCCAGCAGCTCTTCACGGCTCTTGCTGGAAACAAGAATAACTCGCCTGCATGGACAAAAGAACAAGTAAGCAACTCTAATTCCCAAACCTGAGGGCTAAGAGACTCAAGCTGACGGTGGTGTATAAATGACACTGTATTCTCCATGATATACACATGGGTGAGTGGGCATGGTCCCAGTGTCATGCAGATGCTAATAGTCCTCAGTTCTGTAGACTGAGAGATTCTGTTGAAAATGGTGCCTCAGTTAATCATGTCTTTCCTTCCCTCCCTGTTCAGTTTCTGACTGACTTAAATACTCATCATGTACCACGTCCCACATTACACTTTTCATTCTCACAGATGGAGATGGCCACAAGATCGCTCCCCAACACCACCCTCAGTTACCATTATCAACTCTGCTTTTGCTGCCACGGTTTTCCTGTGTGTGCCCCATTTTCTTTCAGTCTGTGTGCCAAACGACTTCACACTTTAATATCGAGCAGTGCATGTTATGTTTTTACGGTAAACTGATGCCTTTGTATACTAGCTATGCATTAGCTCTATGGATCCGTGCTCGAACAAACTGATATTTCCAACAACTTACAGGACATTTGTGCAGACATTCATTGTTCTCCAATTCATCCGACTGTCTTTAGTGATCTCGACTTTTATGAGGTCTGGCATTTTTGGTTTTGGGTGAATAATACAAAGCAGAGAGCAGTATTCATCATCATCTGACAAGATGTCAAACCTATTCCTTTGCAGTAGTACTTGAGCACTCACCATTATTACATCCATCATTGGTGAAACAAACCCAGATGGATGTAATACCTGAGAGCACAATAGAAAACATATGGATCGAGAAAGAAATACAACACACAAAACTTCAAACAAATAATCCAATTGACTGTGAGGCAAAAATACTCAGAAGATTAAAAATAGTGGTGAATTATTAGTGATATTTTCATACTCACAATGTGAAATATGACAGTTCTCCCATTTGCTTTCTCCCATGTTGTTTTATATCATTTTCTAATGTATACTAATGTAATACCGTCTCATCTGTTGAGAAATGGTGAATCTTGGTGTCTTCTCTAAAATGTTAAACAGACTCTTAAAGGCAACAACCTTTTTAAACTCCACTGCACCATAATATGACGGATTCCTCTGTGAAGAAATCAGCAGCAGTGGGAGGAAAAAGCAGCGGTGAAGAACAAACTGTTCCGCCGTGGAGGGCAAGAAATGTCAAGCTGGTTGGTGATGCTTACCACTGCCATGCAGAGCAGAGTCTGCAAAACAATCCTGCCCAGTTTGTACGGTCTGTGGTCACACTGCTGTCTGTTATTCGCAAGTGATGCTCCCAACTGTGTGTGTTAATTAATAGAAATGTTAATTTAATCATGATCCCAAGTCCCTCTGTGGTTCTTTTTTGTTGTCTGTTTAAGTGATCGTTAAACATGTATTTTCTTTCTCTTCTTAAGTCTAAGTAATGAAATATTGAACAGTTTTATAGACCCAGACAGAACCTGGTTCGAATTTCCCGGACTGGAGAAGTTCTGTAACTGTGACTACAATATTACATGCAGACCTGGAGACAATAATAACAACTTAGCCATTTTGATAAAATGCAAAGTGCTTCAGAAAAAAAGACCTTTAAAACATATAGAATCAATAAAAACAAAGGCAATAAACAATAAACATAAGCCTATAAAAGTTAATAACACTAGAGCAACTGAGGGACAACAGAAGCACTACTGGGGAACACAGGCTAGTGCAACAGATGGTCTTTTAGATAAGTGGAAGCGATATAGCAGGCATCTGTAGTTTGGTTTAGTTTGTATTTTGTTTTGCTGAAGGTTGATTCATTACCAGGGTTAATTTTGTTTACTCCACATTAATGATGATTATATGATACAACCATTGTATTCTACTGTGAGATACTAATTGTCTTATTTGTTAGATCGATCTCTGCTCTGGTAGAAACTGGCAACGCAATCTCTGACAGAAGTAACAGATGACATCTTGTCGGGCGGCTTCGTCTTAATTGCTAGTTTCTCTTCTGCAGTGCCATAGATCTTAATATTTTGGTCTGAGGAAATGGGTTGGATATCTAATACCTCCCGTTCATCTAATAAGGAAAGTCTGTATTCTATTCCGAGTGACTGGTATTGTGTTGAGATGATTCTCTCTCCATGCTCACCTTCCAGGGGCATTATCTGTCTTCAGCTGTGTCTTTTTATGCACTGATGATATGGTGACCTTTCACATGTTAGTGCATGGATGTGATGCGTGTGGATAGTTTTTTGAATCTCAGTTCATCTTTACTGGCTGTTCGTGTGTCCCTGTTAGTATTTTCATTTAAAAGCTGAACATTTTTCTACTTTCAAGGCAGATGACATAGGCAACCATTTCATCACATCTTGACAATTATAATACTACGGATGCTTGTTGCATGTCTAAGGAGGAAAAGGAGGAAAGTGGAGAATTTTGAACAAACTAACCCACTGTTTTGTCTGCTGTTGTGCCTGAGGCAGCATGATCATAACAATTACTCATTTGGTGAATGTGTTTTGTCCAAAGTGCCTCTCCCAGGTGCCATGTGTGCACACATTTGCAGCATCTATTTGATGGGGAGATGAAGCCCTGGCCGTGGCAGGGTTAGTGCCATGCTCCCATTAATTCAGGACCACTATACTACTTGTGCCATCCTCATTGGCCGAGGGCAATCAGTTGTTGTTTTTGCCGAAGAACACAGCAAACATCTGCCCACCCAGCCAAATCAAATCTCTGGTGGAAAACAGACATATGTCAAGATGGTTTGTAATTCTGAGTTCTACTGTGTAGACAACAAGGTATTTATGCTGAAATTACTGTATCATCAGACTGAATCATCTGAGGAGGCATAACCACATCGAAGTGTGCGTGAGATTAGCATGTTTCCGGGAGTAAATGTCTGAAAATCTCTGAATAATCACTGACTGGCTGTCTGCAGGCCTGTTTTCAGTCAACAATACTATGATAAAAGCGTGCCTTTATTTGTCGAGAGCAAACATAAGCGATAAAGGAACAACATCTGGCAGTTAAATGAATCTCACTTCTTATAAATGCGTCAGGTGAAGTGTGGCTGGCCTGTTTCACACTCCCCGATAGGATTCGGGGCTGTACTCAAGCATGAAATTCATGTAGCGTTTTCTTACATCTGTGAAGTAAATAAATGCAGCGTCTTTATATAACGTGGTTGATAAGTAAGCGTCATTGTTGATAGGCTGTTTAGTTCGGTAAGTCGAGACCTCGATAAACATTAAATGTGAAGTTCACTCATCGGAACTGAAAATCATTGTTGGAAGTCATGAATTCTGATTATTTGCTGGCAGTACGCTGGATCGTACATGAGGAAACCACTGGCCGTGACGATTATTAGTCAGACCCATGTATTTTAATGGGCGGGACAAACTTACTGTGAAACACTTTTAATTTTTGACAAACTGGCTATAACATGAAGACAATTTGTATACATTTTACTGTTGTAGTTGTATATGAATTACACTAGAGATTGTGCTTTTAGCGTCATTGAGCAGGTTTGATATTAATTGGGACAGTTTAAAAGCACTCTCGGTTAATCATTTAAGTGTGCTAGTTCCTTTTCTCACAGCTGGGGATTCTAAATAGCAACTCCTGAATAAACTCACATTGAGGGTAGTAAACACCATCAGGTGTTACACAGCTGGTGTCTGAACTGGACTGTTGTCGCAATAGAACCCTCATTCTGTTGTTGTGAGTGGTTGTAATACTTCACAGCCAATCAAAGAGTAGCTAGGTAACAGTGTGTGTAGATGGACTTGTGGCTTGTAGGAATCACAGTGACCTCTGTCTGTTTGTATTTCTGCACACCTGTTTGTCAAGTGTCCCACAAGTCTGTTTCTCACATGTTCAGTCTGCACAGAGTACGACCCCCCCCCCCCCAAAAAACAAAGTGGACAAAGTGAGACAAGCTCAAAAACACATGGACCAGCAGCCGGTGGGATCAGGTCTACGGCGGCTGGTTGGACCTGTGTGTCTCTACCTCACTGTTTGTTTTTGTATGAATGTGTCAGCCTTTCATTCAGACAATCTGCTTTGCTGCTTTCAGCCCTGTGATGCTCACAGTGTAGATATATTCAACCTAATTAATATGTAAATGTGCTGACATTTACCACAGAATTTTGTTTATTCAAGTGCTGGCATCTTATGACTACACACATCAAATGCTGCTCTGCGTTTAGCACATCACATTCTCCTCTCAGTTATATGTAAATTTTAGCCGGGCAGCAAATGAGGCGTCATGAAAATAATGTAGACTAATATCAACTTGTAGATTAGAGTCTGAGCCACTTTGTCACTTTGTTTGTCTGCATGTTCACAATGAGTTTAATGTGGGTAACACATGAATACACACAAACATTTTGGGATTACTGTACTGTGTCTGTGTGTGTGTGTATTAATCTCATTACCTCTGCAAAATTCAGCCGCACATCTTTGCATGGTGATGTAGAAACTACTCGCAGGGCGTCATTTAATTCAAAGAGGAGTTATTTAAAAGGAGAAAAACCCTCTTCAGAGAGCTAGCTTGCTAACTGTCAGTCAGAAAGCTCATTGTCTCAGCCGCTAACTGCACATTAACAGATGTCACTGCATAATTTCACTGTTTCTAATGTCGGTGTGTGTCAGGGCCCTCAGAATAAGTCTGAATATTTAGCAGTTCATACTAAAGGAGGGGTGGGTGTTAGTGGTCGCTAAATCCAGGATCCAAGAAGACTTTGACTGCAGTGAACCAGATCAAACCTCAGTCTCATCTGAAATACAGAGTAGACGTGTTTCTTCCAGCAGCAGTCACAGACTCAGGCGCTGTGTTTTTTCCTCTGATGTGGATGTTGATGGCAGTTTCAGAAAGATCTGGATCACTCCACAGATATCCAGTCAGAGTTTCAGTCAGAACACAGTGGTGCTGTTGCTGTTGTGTGTTCAGGCTGAAGATCAGCAGGTCACTAAGATGCAGGTACTGAAACAACACAGGTGTTGACTTTTCTCAACAACAGGTGCAGCAGAACCAACAGGAGAGTGAGAGAGCTGTTAGATAAAGTCAGTCTGATATGTGTTTAATGAATGAGTGAAAACACACGATGATGTCTCAGCCTCTGCTGCTGCTGTTTCCTGAGTCTAACTCAGGTAGAACCGTAAAACACCAGCTATGTCTACATGAATCTACAGCCTGAAACACCAACCAATTATAAAACCTCCTGAGTTTTGGAGTTTCATGCTGCTGTATCAAGCAACAGTTTAGAAAATTGATTTGTGGTGAAATAAATGATACAATCTGATGGAAATGTGCTTAAACATACAGGAAATGAGAGGGTAGGAACCAGTGTGCAACCATCAAAAGAAAAGTCACTTCACTTCCTGAAGGTGTCGAGGATAAGTTAAGTGGTTTCCGCTAATTTACAAAGCATGGCTCATAAAGCACTATTAAAGCTTTTATCTCACCATTTAGATTACTCGCCTTTTCCAACCCAGTCACATGTAAAATGTCTCCTGAGTAACTCCAGTGCATTCTAAACTTTACACTTGAAACTTATAATACAGGTGGGTGCAGAATCATGATGTTATGTGTTGTTAAAGATAATAAAGGTATTAAAAACTTTGGTCAGAAATCATTCTGGAAAAGCTTTTGAAATGATCTGATTTT
Organism: Lates japonicus; assembly: GCA_033238685.1. Classification (NCBI taxonomy): domain Eukaryota; kingdom Metazoa; phylum Chordata; class Actinopteri; family Centropomidae; genus Lates; species Lates japonicus. Next base: position 39,749 of record BRZM01002237.1, read on the forward strand.
GGAACAAAACTGTTCATGAAACAGTGAAAACTCTCCCTCATTAATCTCTGTGTTGATAAAGTACAGAGACACTGACAGTGAAGGACGATGACACCAGAGTCCTGCTTCATACCTTTATCTTCTAACGCTGTTATCAGTCTGTTTGAAATGACATGTTTTCCATCTGCTGCAGCCTCGCGACCAAGAACCAGAACCTCTAACGCTCCCTTCAAAATGTAAAAACTGTTGTGTAACTTGGCAGAGCCAAAGAACGAAACAAACCCTGGAAAGGACGTCAGTGCTCACCTATTACTGCCTGACTCCTCGAGTAGAGACACAGATAAAAAAGAATCACATGGAAGACAGTGATGCAACAGGCTGGAAACGAAGAGGACAAAGGATCTCTTTCTTTCTCTCCTCTCTAACTCTTGGAGTCTGTCTGTTGGAAATTGAAAGGCTCTCTGCAGACGTGCTGTGCCATTAAAGTTGACTTAACGTTGACTTTTAGAGAAGAGAGGGCCAATTCAGGCTTAAAAGTAGTCGTGTCACAAATGCCGAAGACAATTAAAGTCTCAATTCCCCAGTTTTTAACTTCACTTGGGAACTTTGCAGCTGTGAAAGTGTGAAGAGAAAACTCAGGATGTTGTTCTGAGTGCGACCTGCAGGTCTTTAAATGTTTCTCACGTCTCTCATTCACAGAAAGCCCTCAACTCCTCTCTGTCCAATCACCTGTGGTTGTTTGGACATGTTGTTTTTTATTATTCAGGAAAAAAGTAGCCTTGTATTAAAGGACGTGGAAGAAACCGCCAAATCAAACTTTTCTTTTCAACTCGTGGTATTTTACACTTACAGTAAAACGTTTGGGTTGTTTAAATGGGTCAGAGCTGCTTCTTGGTTCAGTGTAATGGAGTCAGTCTCATTCCAAACCTTTGTTCAGTTTAACCTGTTGTATGATTTGCAGTTGATCTGTTCTCGTATAAAATCACGTGTGTGTTGCAGGGAAAGATTCCCAATGTTACAGATATTTAAGGCAGTGAATTACCATGAAGGACAAACTGTGACTGACACTGACTCAGTTATTGTAGTCCACAATTTTTAGTTACCTGTATGTTACTTTAGAGTTTCTATCATATAGTACTTTGAACTGCACTAAAGGAGCATATTATACTTTGAGTTCCTGACCACACAGTCGCTTGTTCCCACCCTCAGATACGAACCATAGGAGCTCACCAGAGCTTCATCTGGTGATTCTTTGTAGGGGCCTGATTATTTCATGTATCTGACGTAGTTAAAAGCAACTCCACCTGCAGCAGCTGCAACAGTAAAATGAAGCAGTGATGAATCAGATTTTACATTTAGAGGCAGAAAGCAGAGCTCGGTGATCGTCCTCTGTTTTTAATCTTCTGTTTTCATTTAGACACCATTGAACACCTTCACAGAAAATATAACACACATGAACAACTCCACCCTTCATCAGTCCAGTTAAAGCTGGAGATTATCAGCTGCTGATGGTTTGTTCTCGTTGACCTCTGTATTAAACCATTTTAAAGACACTATAAAGAAGAAACAGACTTGACTTGATGCCTTCATCGTCCCAGACGAACACAAACCTTTGAATCCTGACTTGATGTGTAAATTCATACCCTCCAGACAACAAACTTCAAATAGCTGGAAAAAAAACAGGTTTGTCTGTTTTATGGGACTTTTCCTCTTTCTGGGCAAAACGGAGCTGGAAACAACAACAACAACAAAAACCTTTAGTCTTAAAAAATAAAGCTGAGGGGGAAAATGAATATATTCAAAAGATTTCAAATTTACTGCTACTTTTTTCTGCTGAATTAATTATCTGTGGGACAGGGTTTTTTCTGGATCGCCCTGAGGTTTTTGGAAGACGACTGATGTTATGCTTTTTATCAGCAGCTACACATTGTTATTGTGAAGTCACTGTACTCAGCTCCACTGTCATTCGTCTTTATTTTCATTCCCCTCACTGGGATTAATAGTTCAGTCCTCAGCAGTCAGCAGGAGCAGCAGTCGTCAGGGACCAAAGTGGATCAGATATCAGATCAGTTATCAGAGCAGCTCTCCACCACATCATCCAAACATTCATGTTTCAGTATCAGCTGAATTCTAAACCCATTTCTGAGCTGTGAAAAAAGATTTCTTTTCTTTGGAAACAGCAAAATGATTCAAATATGACACGAGAACTTTTTAGGCCTGAAGCCACGATACAAACATCCACAGTCTCATGTTGTGATTCCAGAAGATGGAATCAACAAAGAATGTCTGAACTGAAGTGTGGATTTGGAGGTAATGTTGTTAATTAACATATTTGACAAGTCATAAACACTGATGTTGTTCAGGTTCAGGTTCAGGTTCAGGTTCAGGGAAAGATCCTGGTCTGGTTTTATCCAGATAAAGTTCACAGTGACTCAGGCACAACTTGTTTATTTACTCTGAACCTAAACCACCATCTCTCCCTGAACCTGAACCATAGAGCTTTAGTCTGAACCACAGACTGGACTCTGGATGTGAACCTGGACTCTGATGGGACAGTTGTGAGCTTTGTACGTCCTCCCTCCACCCAAACCTCCTCCACCACTGTTAAAACAAACTTTACATTTCTTACAAACACATTTACTGTTTCAGTTTTATGGAGATGTCCAGGAGACGTGTTGGACTGTCAGCTCCGTACAGACCTCCACTGTACTGATCAGGAACTGAGTCTGCTGTCTAACCCGTCTGTAGTGTTTGTGTTGACGGGACGTCAGCCTGATGTCTGCAGACAGACGTTAGCTGGTGTTGGCTCCTCGGCAGGGACACGCTGAATAATGTCATATAACATGTAACTGTAATTACTCTCCTCTCAGTTTATGGCTCATACAGCAGCCAGCATCGACATCACCTTTTAACTTAAAATCATCTTTTTGTGCTTTTTGTAATAACTGAACCACAAACACACACAACAAAGCCTGGAACGATACGAGAAATACTAAAACTATTGTGGACATTCTCACTGGTTCTCACTGCTCCTTATACTCTTGTTCTTCTCCTGTTTGTCTCGCTACCAACTACCTGCCAGATGTTGTGTGAATTTATGAGATGCTTGTTGTCAGTTGTAAAATCAATTATTTTATCCAGCCCTGACGGTTCTGTAGTACAGCTGCTGGTGAAGGGTCGTCAGAGCAGAACCAAACTGTGACAGGACTAAAGAGGGAACAGTTGCACATGATGTTTAGGAAAAAAAGGAAACTGACCCGTGACTGAGACGTGTGGCAGTGGAGGGGATGTGACCGGTGATGGAGATGATGCTCTCCTGGATGCTCACCTGGACACAGACCTGCATAAAGGTTCTGTCATGAGGCCTGTTGTTCTGTCGTCACACTGAGCAGAGGTGTAGGTTGAAGAGTTTCGTGCTCATTTAAAGACTCGAGCTCTGCCTTCATCTGTGAACGAGTAGAGGGGTGGTGGTGGGGTGGGGGTTTGGGATGGGTGGGGGGAGTCAGAATGAGGTAAAGAGCTGCATTCATCTCTTTGTGTTGTGAGGTAAACAATCACATCTTATTTTCATCCTGAACTCACTCCGTCTTCTCTGCTGCGACTCCAGACTTCAAACAGGATTCTCTTGATATCTTCTTCTCCTTGAAAAAAGAAGCACAACCCTGAATGTTAGCCTTTAAGGAATTTAGATTTAAAGACGTCGTCTTTTCAGATTGACAGCCACGAGTCTTTTGAAATTGTGCAGTGGGTTTAAAATGGATTTCATCATGTCTAAATCAAAGGCAAAGTATCACACAGTATAATTATTATAGTCATAAAGATGAAGTGTGATTCATCTCTGACCTCCAATATCTCATTTTAGACCTCATTACTTTATGTGACAGGAAGTGAAGAGTACTCAGTACAGGTAACAGATATCTTCCAAAGAAAGTTGTCTTACACTTAAAACATTAAGTTGTAAACCTGTCTTTGAACGTGTTTATGGTCAATTCACCAAAAGCCATTTCCTGTATTTACAGTATTTAGTCTGGATTTGACATGAGGTACTGACAGGAAACACTGCTGCTGCATTAGAAACAGGGGAGGCTTTTATTGTGAAGCAGTCAGAGGAAACACACTGACTGTGTCACTGAGGTGGTGTTTGTTTGGCTGCTCAGTAAACACACTCTCCAGTCGCTCTTCTGACGGGTTTCTGACAAAGTAGCTGCTCAACCACTGTTCGCTGTGGTTTCAAACTACACCTGCTGTTACCACGGTAACCACGCACAACCAGAACTGAAATCTTAAAGGTATAATACGAAAAAAGACATCACCTATGAGCCAGTAGAAGTGTGTGCTGGTGTGTTTCTCTGCAGAAACTCTTCCCTCTCCCTGTAGTGTCAGGCTTTTCTGGGTGTCACCTTCCTGCAGGTCTGAGGTTGTACAGAGGTGTGTAACAAAACAGTGTTTTATCTCTCTGATTCACTGCTTTGTTGTTGCTCCCTCTCTTCATTCACCGTCTAACTCACTCGATCACCACTGCTCTGTCTCTCTCTGCTGCTCGTTGAGACGGGGGGGGGGCTTTGAATAGTGTGTTTACAAACAGCAACCGACAAATCCTGCATATTATTTAGACTCTTAGGAATTTAGATGCAGACAAAAATAAGCACCAAGGACGCGCTAATTAATCTGATGTCTATATTCTCCTCATCTAACAGAGTTAATTATGAGTCAATCGTCCAAAAATCTTTTTTACCAGTGAAGAGGAATCGCCCTCAGTTTGTCCTCTTATATAAACTGTCCCACTTTCTTCAGCATCACTGAGGATTCCCAGGCCCAAAATACTTTCTGTTTGTGTGTTAGTGATTAAGTGTGTGTGTGTGTAGGGTGGCGGGGGTGTACTGTGTGTGAGGCCATGAGAGAAATGACACCGAGAAAGTGACCAAAAATAGCTCAGGTGTGAGTGAGAAAGTGTGTGTGTGAAGAAAACGGAGACACACAAAGAGAGAGTGAGGAAGAGTCTGATTGATGGTCTGTCTCTAGGGATGAGTTTAAAAGGAGGGTGGACCGAGGCTGGTGATGGGGGTTGGAGCTCTAGGCTTCAGCCACAGGAGCGTGTAATAACTGCTGAGGAATTTCAACGGCCCCAAACCCCTGTGAGATCTCTCCCACTGCCTCCCCCTCCCTCTCTCTCTCCCATCTCTGTTAAACCGTGTCTCCTCCCTTCTACTCTGTCAGGTTTTCACACTCTCCCGTCCTCTCAGCTGTCTCTGCTCATCTGTCTGAGGCGGTGAATAGGTGTCATGCACAGTCTCAGCTCACTGCACACCCTCAGCACCGAAAGCCAACCCTATTAAACAGTCAACAATGTGAATCTCTGCTACCTTGCTTGATATGAGGGTGTGAAGTATGAAACATAGAAGTAGAGATTCTATAATGCATAATTACACTGCTGTTTGCAGAACTGATCTGGCATTTAAAGTAAATCAAAAGACATTAACATTTCTAACCAGGTCGCCTCATGTTCTCTGTGCACTACATGTTATACTTGAAGCAGTACACACACATTTATATCACAAACATTTCTATTTCAGCAAACTTTTCATTAAAAAAAGCCAAATTCACTGTGATCAGTTCCTGTTTGAGTTGTGTCCATGGATGTTCAGACAGCTCTCAGTGGATCACTGTGATACTGAAGGAAAGTTAGAAACAGGAGGATTCTGAATGAAGTTCTGCAGCTATGAGAAGTGTCTACTCTGATTTCAAAGTTGACTTGAGGGTGAGGATGAGGGTGTTTCTCGATGAACATCAGCGATAATGATATCCTCAGGAAGCGGAAGTCACACTGAATCTAAAAATATGTGTTTCATGTCTTTGTGTTCAGACTTTATTGAGTTATTACTCGCGATTGTTGACGTGAATGGCGGCAATCTATCTAAGTTGTTTTTAAGTATTTTAGGGGCTTTCACATCGGGGTCCTGGGCCGGATCAAAGAACCATCCATTTGAGAGGTTGGCAATGAGTATGGTTCACGGTTCGCAACTTGGACGACTTTAGAACAACTGTCGCAAATCAGATGACGATCACAACTTTTGACTGCGATTCTTGCCAAAAATATTTCACGTGTCAGTTGTTCAACACTTCCGACCACTTTGAGTCAACGTCCTGGTTCTTATAGTTTAATGTTTCCATACCCGTCATTGTGGGCACACTCATGAGCTGAAAATGCGAAGCGAGAGTGAGGGCGTAGGCCTGAGGTCGGATTTCCAGCTCAGAAAGTCTCCAAAAGAGCAACAACAACAAAGACTTTCTTGTGATCGTCCATGTTTGGAATGTGGTCAACTCAGAGGTGACGTCACTCCAAGTTACGACTTCAAACTTCCAAATGAACGCAGCATTAGCTAGCAACCACTCGCACCTTCCTTCCTCTCATCTTCATATACAACGTAAAAACGCGAAAGGTTCCTGTACAGAGTCACTGTTTGATTCAGTTTGTCGGTTCTGGGCTACCATAGAAACATGGCAGACTTCATAAACTGCTCATTCTAATCAAACAAAAACATGACGATGATGGACCTTTACCTGTAAGAAAATGAGAAAGCAACATGCAGACGTAGCGTGTTACCGACCTTCTCCTTGATGAACATGCCGGTGATGATGAGGCCGTACAGGCCGAGGAAGCCATCCAGGACGTAACAGAGCTGAGGGTCGTACAGTGCCAGCGCCTCTGTGGAGGTCAGAGGTCAAAGGTCAGACACGTATATGCAGTGACTTTATCAGACTGTCTTTAGAAACCAGAGCGTTTAGATGGATCAGATCAGATGACAGATTTATACTGAGACCAAATAAAGGTGTTTCTTCCTGATACACAAAGAGGGCAGGAAAAAAAATCCAAAACCTACAGACGGTAAAATCACAGAGACAGAGCTTTTTATTAAAGAGGAAGATCCTTTTAGATCAACCATTAACATCACTATATATCAGTACCAGACTCCATTGACAAAAACTGTGATTTTACTGGGAGCTGCTGGAATACCACTGCCTCCATCTGTTAGTGTGTTTGTGTTACTGTGTGGTACTTTACTTCAGTAAAGTATCTGATTATTTCTTCCACCACTGAAAGTCATCACACAGTAACACAGACACACCAACAGATGGAGGCAGTGGTATTCCAGCAGCTCCCAGTAAAATCACTGTTTTTCTCAATGGAGTCTGGTAGTGATATATAGTGATCTTATTAATGTGTGTGTTGTTGCGTTTTCCTGTCTGTGTTGTACAGACTGTGAAATCTGAGTCTTTAAAAGGTAAATAACTGTTTGAGTTTTCTTTTCTTGCTCAGGCTCAGAGTTAACAGGCCTCATGTTCCTGTGAATGTGTGATGTAGCTCAGTGGTTTCCTCAGCTGCTGCCTAGCGCTCGCTGAGGCTCCATTAACAGACAGGTGTGTGGTTCAGTGTGGGTGTGTGTATATACATAATCTGTGTGTGTGTGTGTTAGTAAAACTGAAAGAAACAGTATGTCGTCTCTCCTCACCTCAGAAAACCTCATTAAACATTAAAACAGGTCAGATCCACACCAGCAGCTTAAACTCAATTCAAAACTTTATTTGAAAAAGGAGAAAATTTAAGGAGATGATTATTTATTTTTAAGTTTTAATTTGTTTTAATTCTCTAAATGTTTTCATGACTTTGTACGAATTGTAATCAGGGAAAATTCAGTGAGATAAAAGTAGACGTGATTAGTTCAGGCTTCAACCTACAACCTTTTCAGTCAATTATAACTGTCTTTTACATTCATTTGCACGTGGC
>BRZM01002237.1:61901-73488 GCA_033238685.1 Lates japonicus
CCCCCCCCCCCCCCCCCTTAACCCAACCGGTCGAGGCAGATGGCCGCCCACCCTGAATCTGGTTCTGCTCGAGGTTTCTGCCTCTTCAAGGAAGTTTTTCCTCTCCACAGTCGCCTAGGGCTATTTCTGCATCAGTTGGTCATAAAATGTGAATCTGATCTTCATCTAAGTCACAAGTACAGACAACAACAACATGTTTATTTAAGCTAATATCATAGAAACAGTTATAATCTTTTGTATTTTTATTTCAAACACCCATTAAATATTCAGAGTGCTGGTGGAAAAAGTCAGTGAACCCTTGGATTTAACCTGGTTGAAGAACCTCAAACAACCGACTGAGGACATTTAATCCATCAGGAAGCTGAAGCAGAGAAGGAAAATGAAATAATCACCACTTACTCTGTGTGTTATTAAAGCTGTGTGGTGTTTCAGATGCTGCAGACGTCCATGTGTCTGCGTGCCCTCAGGATCAGCAGCCGTCTGTACTTTCTCTGCACAGCGTTTGTTTTTATCTCCTCACCTCCACAGGCTGAACCTCTGTGAGATTCACTGTCACAGAAATAAGAAAACACTGGATTTAAAGGTAAAAACCTGCCAGGCGCCGTAAACACCGGTGTACATTCTGCATAAATGAACCTGTGGATGTTCAGATAACGTACAGCCTCACTCTCACTACTGGACACTGTGTCCTCTCCTTCCACACACTCAGTTTTTCAGATGTTACTGGATGTATTTTAATATTTGTCTTATTTTAAAGGAATTAAACAGCAGCACAACAAGCTAACGAAGACATCCAACATATAAAATATAAACCAGAAAAATGTCCTGGACATAAACTGTACAGGCTCAGAGAGGCAGTGGAGCTGTGGACCTTTGCTCTTTACACCACCCTAATAACCTGAGCTCTACACTGGAGCAGCAGCTACCATGAAATGGGTTTATCCCCGCAAGAATTAAGCACAATGAAAAAGTCCCAGAATGGAAACACAAGTGTGCAAACAGGGAGTCTGCAGAGTGTGTCCATCATGAGCTGGACACAGGAGTCCAGCAGGATCCTCCTCAGGACGGTAAGTCCTGATTTAAAGCCACAGAGGAGTCATCACATCCCAGATAACGTCACCAACAAAGAGGAGGTCATACGCTCACAGGCTCGATGCCACAGTTCCCTCCTGGCTCGGCGTGATTGGCTGGCCAACCACATTGACTTCCTGTTTTCTCAGCCAGAGGGAGATCCAGGGTTCTGGTGACAGATTTTAAAGGTTCAGGATGAATATTGATGGATAGGCAAAATCCTCATTAAGACTTGAGGAAGAGGGAGGGAGGGGGAGTGAGAGGGGAAGACGAGGAGGAGAATTGTTCGTTTCCTGAAGCAGAGGCAGGAGTGTTACAGTGTTCACAGAGTAAACACGATCTGTCACAACCTCTTGTCTCGTCTTTCTTTGCTTTTCACCTCCTCTACTGTCTTTTCTCTCCTCTCTCCTCTCCCTCCTCCCCTTCTCCTCACCTCTTCACTCCATCTCTTTTCTCTGACACATGCCCCAGTCTCAGGTCTTGGTTCAGACCCTCTCTCAGGTCCTCCCTCCACAGATGGTCCAGGATGCAGCGGTGCGTCTGACCTCTGATTGGCCTGAAAGGTCGCATGTCGCTCTGCTGCTCACTGCCCTCCACTGGCTGAAGCAGAAGAAGTAGTAGAATCAGTGCATGCTGGGAAATGTTGGAAAACTGCTTTACAAGACAGGCGGAAAGCCTGTGTCCTCTCCTGCAGCAGCAGATGGTGTTAAAGTGAAACATCTTCTTCATCTTCATCTGAGCCAAAGAGAAAACAAACATGTGGAGCGACATCTGGAAGAGACGGCGTTCACTTCATGACGGGCTACAGAGGAAACATGAGATCTGTGAGAGACGTGGAGACATTATCAGACACTCAGACATGGATGGAGAACTGACCGAGGCTGACAGACCCTGAGAGAGAGAATATGTTTATCTCATAATCCGTCCATGTTTCCAGGGGAGATTCAGTGGATTCTTCTTCGGCTCCTCACACCTTTTCTCCTCCTCACCTGTGATTTTTTCCCCCTCCTCCTCTCAGTTCCCTCCTCGTCTTCACCTCCTTCACTCTTGTCCAGCAGATGTATCATGCGGTGACGGATGCTCTTATTCTTTCTTCCTACAGATTTAACTGATGCGGTCCCTTAAACACAACAACTTATCACCGATAACAACAAGATGCTCTAGATATACGAAGAGATTACCTCAGAAACAAAAGCACAAAATCAGTAATTGGATGAGAAAAGTCTATCAGTTCTCTCTTGTCCTTTGTAGAAAATGTCACCTTCAAATCATACGGAGATGTTTACCTGTCCTGAAGCAAAGGCAGTGTTGAGTTTAAAGCTGGCCTTGATGTGCGCAGCCAAAGAGGGAGAGAGAAGCGATGCAGGCAGGAAGATGAAAAAGAACAAAGGAGGGTGAAATGAAAGAGGAGCGATTGTGGTTCACACATTTATCCACTCGGCTAATAGTAATAAGAGCAGCCTCAGCCCCCGCAAGACACCGACTGTCCTGCTCCCCTGAATAATGATGGTGGTCAGTGGAGTGTGTCTGTGTCGATGGGGGGCATCAGATCTGCTACGTCCACACACTCACAGCTCTGATCAATGACCAGCTGAAGAAGACACACACACACACACACACACACACACGTGCAGCTGATTTTTCTGTTTCATTATCAGAAAACCAATTCGTGCAGCTTCCAAGAAAATAAATTGAATGAATGGATTAAAATGCTGCTGGAGGAGGTTCTGGATTTATCCTTCCAAGTATTTAACTGCCAAAAAACCCTGAACACATCACACCTGAAAGATCCAACAAGAGTCTGGATTCAGGATCAGTGAACTAACCACAGACTCAGCTGTCCCTCTGTTATCACAGACAGTGAACTAACCACAGACTCTGCTGTCCCTCTGTTATCACAGACAGTGAACTAACCACAGACTCTCTGCTGTCCCTCTGTTATCACAGACAGTGAACTAACCACAGACTCTGCTGTCCCACTGTTATCACAGACAGTGAACTAAACACAGACTCTCTGCTGTCCCACTGTTATCACAGACAGTGGACTAACCACAGACTCTCTGCTGTCCCACTGTTATCACAGACAGTGAACTAACCACAGACTCATTCCTCTCTGTTCTTCATGTGTTGGATGTAAATCACAGACTCTGATCTGAGTTTCCACCTTAAATCCTCCTCCTCTGCAGCAGCTTAACTTCCTGCTCCTCAGACCCAGGATCTGGGCCCAGGTCACCTCCTGAGGATCGTGGCCTGTCTCATTAACACCTGACTAATTCCTCGGGCCTCGGCCTCTGTCACCCACACACACACACACACACACACACACACTGAGGTGATTACAGCCTCCTCCTGTCTCCAGGCTCAGAGCTCTGAAACACACACTCAAGCTCTCATGTCTTCATACGTTTGTTTACTGCGATTTAGATTTCAAAGGTTTCATTTATTCCGCTTATTTTTAGGTGCTGCCTCCACACCACATTTCACACTGCAGTCAGTGTCACTCACACTCGCACACACACACACACACACTGCCTTACACTACACACATCAGGACGTGTCTTTTTATGATTTATAACTAAAAACTCTTTCTTCTCCTCCTGACGTTGTGTTCAGGGACACAGACTCTGCTCTGTAAAGGTTCTTACATGAACACAGAATGTTTTGCTTAAAGCAACAAAATGTAACTTTGCTGAGCAGCAGCGCCCCCTGCAGTGACGAGCGGTAATTCATTCTGCAGCTGTAACAAACCAAACTCTGTTTCTAACTCTGATATTTGCGTCAGTTTCCTGGCTGGATATCAGAGATGATATCAGAGGCTTTTAATGACGAATGAACTGATCAGATCTACAGGAGATTTCTGTCTTTGGGGTTTTGTTTTCTCATTGGTTTGAAATGGACTCAGGTCACCTGGAAACTAGTGATGTCACATTTCTGTGCACCAATCAGAGCTGAGCAACATTTCAGGTCAGTCACACCCTCACAGTCCTGAGGAAGCTGAGTTTATGAGGATTAAACTCTTAGTAGTATTTGAATGAAACCAGGTTTAGAGGCGCTTTAGTAAAACCCTGCTCAGACTGTTTTATCAGCTTGATAAGTTCTGTAAAAACATGCTCTACTGAACAGAAACGCAGACATGCACGGATCATGTGACTCAACCGTCGCTCAGGCCTCCAGCGAGGAAAACGCGTCTCACTACGTTTGTTTATCGTGTTTTATATTTCAAAGGTTTCATTTATTCTGGTTATTTTAGGCGCTGCCCCCACACCACGCTCCACACGGCGGAGTGAATGTGCTCTGTGGGTAATGTCGCTCTCATACTCACATCCTCAGTCCTGGTTTTTCTTCATGTGTAGAAATGACAACCTTCTTCCAGCCGAGCGTCGCTTTCGGTGTGATGAATGGTGTGCGGGCCGAGATAAGAAAACGAGCGTGTGTGTGTGTGTGTGTAGATGTGTGTGAACCTGTCACTGTGGCTGCCATGATTGCTGCTGACATCGTCAGAGTGCTTTCATAACCCTGTCACTTCACCCGTATGTGTACTTTTCCCAGACTGCTTTGCTTTCCCAGTGTATTTTTTGATTCTGATCATCAGCGTGCGGCGTGTCTGATGGCTCTGAGTTTGATTTCCTCATCTCTGCTCAGGTCATCAGTTCCTCCTGGTTTGGATGCTGTGATTTCATATTTAGGAATATTTCCACCTCCCATCACCTCCTTCCTGTCTAGTTGCTATTTCCAACCTTTTAATCCCCTCTGCCACCTCTCACTTCCTCCCTTCCAATTTCACAGTGTCAACAGCCACGTGTTGTTGCAATTCATGAACACTCGTCTGATGTTCTCAAAGGTAACATGCTGAACGACAGACCTGCTGTGAATCTAATCTGTTATTAGTTAGGTTAACAGGCCACCACCGAGGTTCAGTCTGACGGTTCGAGGATTCATACAGCAGCCGACCACGACCAACACATCTCACATCATCTGTATTTGCAGCACATGTTGCTAATCTGGTGAAGCTGTTTTCTTAAATTGCAGTGTTTTGGTCTTTGTCAGCCACCGTAGAGAGCTGCAGGACTGATCCTAAAACCAGGAAGTGAATTAGCATGTTAGCATGTTAGCACTTCCTGTTCCCTCGTCCCAGAGTCAGTGTGTTTCTGGTTAAATGTCTGAAATAAGGTCTGTGGTTTTAACACAAGCTCAAGACATTTTCAGGTTTTATTCTCAGACATAAAATGGGTCAGTAAATCCCCCACTCCTGATGTTTGAAGCTTTTACGTGTCTTAAAAAAGGCGGTTGCTAACGAGTGTCTAAATGAGACTACAGAGGTTGTCGGGGACGTTAACATGAAAACCCATCTACTCACCAGTCCACCTTTACAGCCTCGTTGTGTTTCTACTCACGCTCTTTCAAACTATCACTAACTTTCTAAGAAGAAAGGCTTTTGTAGAAGAGCTCAGAGCTAAATGAAATGACCAGTTGGAAGCTTAGTGGTGGAGACGTTGACCCAAAACTCAATGAAATAATCCCATTGTCTTTTTGTGGAGGAACCAGGCTGATGCTAACTTCAGGGCTGGACTACAGAGACACGTCATCCCTGCAGGACTCTATGAAACCCAGTCCCAAAAATTAGACTTAACTTAAAAAATATTAAAAGATGTAAACAACATTAAACCAAATAGCAAACTTATATAATAATTATGTGCAGACACAAAACAGCAGCAGGACACAAACTTCAGCTCACAGTTTGACGTCCGTCCTGGTGAAACAGCTGCTGATCTGAGAGGAGAAACCAGACGACTGCGAGGGAGAAATCCTCCTCAGAGAAACCACACACAGTCCTTCCTGGTCAACCAGCCGACCTCTGACCTCTGACCTCATCAGACTTCAGTCTGCACACACATGAACACACACTAAATCAGCTGAGGTTAAGTTAGGAAACATGCGTTAGTGTTTCCTGAACCAGCCTTCCTCTTTTTCATACCGACTAAAGAACGACAAAATAAAATCACATTATGTGTTTACCTCCACCTGTGGCCTCGAATAATTTCTTTTCCTGGCTTCAACATCATCATACTGGGGAATTTTGACCAAATATGTGGTTTACTTAATGTTTCTTCTGTGCAGGAGAAGATACCAGTTTCAAATTCCTCATGTAAATGACATGTTCAACGTATGTTTCCTTATTTATTTGTGTTTCTGTGGTTTCACTGGAGCTTTGTCACGTCTCCTTTTCCTGCACATTTGCATCCGAGTTTGTGATTACCTCTGTGATTGACACGTCGCACCGTGCAGAACACAGACGAGGCAGCGAGCAGATGAACAAACCGAACCCTCGGACTGAGCTTTAATGAGGCAGAGGCAGCGACGACGGCCCTTTAAAAAAATCTCTTTTCCGCAGCTTCTGTCGCTCTCCTCCTTTTTAATCCAGTCTGCGTCTCCGAGCACCTCTGCCCTCCCTCTCTCTCTGTTGTTTCATAATTACACCCCCCCACACTTGTTGCTATAGTGACAGGCAGAGACCCAGTGTCCCTTTAGTGACAGACATTACATACATACCATTACAGGCACTGCTCACACACCCTGCATCGCTATACATGTTCATAGGTGCCTTCGTAGAGTCAAAGTCAAGTCTTACAGGACACCTCTGGGATTTTTGATCCAGGTTCTTATTTCTCATGTGTTTGGGTGATAGAGAAAAACCAGACTCCATTGACAAAAACAGGGATTTTACTGGGAGCTGCTGGAATACCACTGCCTCCATCTGTTAGTGTATGTGTGTTACTGTGTGGTACTTTTACTTCAGTAAAGTATCTGATTACTTCTTCCACCACTGAAAGTCACACAGTAACACAAACACACTAACAGATGGAGGCAGTGGTATTCCAGCAGCTCCCAGTAAAATCCCCGTTTTTGTCAATGGAGTCTGGTATATGGGATGAACTCTGGCCTTTATACTTTCAAATTACGTGCAGTGCAAATGCCAATCCTTCCCATGTTGTTTGGGTTAGAGTAAGGGAAAGACCTCCTGCTCCAAGAAGACTAAAATCACTGTATATATTATACGGTCGTATAATATATATACGTCATCTGACATATGTCACATGGACATGGGTCTCACAAGGACAGGAATCCCACAGGAGTGTGACTGCAGAGGCACACTCACATTTTAAACAGGGATTTACTTATTTTAAATGATTTTGAAAGGCCTCTGTGACACACACACACACACAAATAAACATGATTAAATGTGTGAAAGCTAAAGGCTATCAGCCGGGCTGCAGGGCTCAGATAGTCACTACATGAGTCAGTGCAGAGATCTTTACCAACGCCGCTTCTCTTTTCATACAAATTTAAACTTCATTATTCCGTTTGGGGCGGGGGCCGTTTGTCGGGTGTGTCAGCTCTCATTAACCACAGCCTGGACTTCCTCCCCGCAGCCTCGCCCGCACTCACCTAACCTCATCTGGTGGCTGATTATGGCTTCTTCCCCCGGTCCCTCTCTGTGGCCGCTGTGTCCTGATGGAAACAAGGTGGAGCAGTAACACTGTCGCTGTGAGCCCAGCTGACATTAATCATTACAGTAAATGTCCAACACACTTAGACTCTTACCTTGCTCACCAGCAACCTGCTCTGTGCTGCAGGAGGGGGAGGAGGAGGCCTGTCCTGCTGTTAGTGAAGACGCCTGAACGAACGAGCTGAGAGGATTAGACAGAAAAGTTATTGCAGCTATTTTCATAATTGATTAATCGTTTAAAAGTAATGTTCCTATCCTAACTTCAGACAGGAAAAGCCTCTTCAATAACCAACTGAACTTTAGGAGAAGCGTTAATCTGTCTCGTGATCCTGCAGTCAGCCCGGCAGCTACGAGCAGCTTTGGAGAGGCCGACCCTGCTCTCCTGTGTCGGCCATCTTAGCCCGCTCTCTCTCCGTTAGGATTTCCTAACTGCTGCTCTTTGCAGATGATGTGGTTCTGTTGGCAGACCTCCAGCCAGGGTCAGCGCCTCCAAGTCTGAGGCCTGGTTCTCTGCCAGACAACAGTGGATTGTTCCCTCCGGGAGGGGGGAAGAGTTGCTGCCCCAACTGAAGGAGTTCAAATATCTTGAAGGGGCTGGAGATTGACAGGTGGATTGATGCAGCATCTGCAGTAATGTGGACGGTGTACTGGACTGTTGAATGAGAACGAGATCACAGGTACAAGCAACTGAGTTGAGTGTCTGGGCTCAGCCTTATAGACAGGGCGAGGATATCGGACACCTGGAAAAGAGCTGCTGCTCCTTCACGTCGAAAGGAGCCAATTGAGGTGGTTCGGACATCTGATCCAGAGGCTCGTCAAACTGGGAGGAGACCGACTGGCTTGAGTGTCCTCTTCCTCTCCCCGGTAAAGAAAGAGTTAAAGGAGGCAGTAAAAGCAAAGTGAGTCATGAGAGAATAATCAGTGGGAAAGACAAAGTGATGAGGAAAGGTGGAGGCAAATGGATCACATAAATGGAGATGTAAAGGAGGATGAAACAGATGTGACAGAGGGATTCAGTGTGGAAACAGAGGAAATGGAGATGGATGGATAGAGGACGATTTCACACAACCTGTTATCAGTGTCGTCTGATTCAAACTGAGAGAGTAAGTGCACGGATTAGACAGGGAGATGCTGAGGAGGAGATGTGAGGGAGTGACACAACTGTGTGAAATAGAGAAATAAGAGCTGTGAAATGCAGACACACACCCACAGACACACACGTCTGGTCAGTAGATAGTTTTATTCTTTTTATTTAATCGTCCTTTTGATGCCAGATTGTCAAAGACAGTCCCGCCTGTCCTTCTGATTCTCCACTAATCTTTCTGAGTGTGAGTCTGTGTGTGAATATACGCAGGTTTTAATCAGCTCTACAGTGTATCATCACCATCAGTATCAGCAGCTCGACTCCTGGCCGCTCCAAGAATTCTGAATCACTCAGAACTTCTTCAGCGCTCGCGGTTATACAGGAAAAAAACACACATCTGATACGAACCCGTCAGGTCAGAGGTCACAGTTTAAAAAGCCTCTTTACTCGGTTTTCTGAGCACATTAGAGGAGGAGTGAGTCTCACTTCATGGCTGTGAGTTAAACAATGAAGAGTGCTTCATGTTCAAGCCTGTGATTTCCACATCTCCTCCTCCTAATGTTGATTTCAAATCTCTGTGTCCTCCAGCCGACGTCCAGAGGAGACAAGAGAGGAAGTGTCGACACGTTCATCTGACTTGCAGACAGATTCTGCATCTTTACCTTCAGCCTCAGAGGAGAGCCTGCAGATACAACTCTGTAAAAACAGTATCAATGAGCATCAATCAAAGATAAGGCAGTGAAAGACAGAAGCTCTTTGTAATTAAGACACAAATACAATATTTATACATCATAAAGGTTCAGGGTTCTATTAATAAACTCTAACATATTTCCTTCTTTTTAGTGGGAGTGATGGAAGGAGTAAATTCTGTCTCCAAACATTTTTTCAGTCTAACAAATGACAATTTTGATAAAGTTTGTTTCAGTTTTTTTCCCATTGTAAGAATAATAAAAGTAGAAATGCTGTGTAAACCTCTACTGACCCCACTTGAATTAATTTGTATTTTCTTTTATAGATTCTCTCTGATAGATAATGTATTTACATCTTTACTACAGAGACCAGTGTTCTGCTGTCTTATCTCTGACATTTTACCCTAACAACTTTTAGGAGAATTTTAACTGTGAATAAAATACTTTTTAACCTAAAAATGCAGTTGGATGCACGTTGCTGTTTTCAGAATGAATTCCTTTTTTAGGCTGCAAACACATGAACAGCCTCCACCAGTACAGAAGGAGCCTGAGCAGAAAGGGTCTGTGAAGCTCCCTCCACCACTGTCTTTGCTTTTAAACCTTGTTGCTTTGAGTTCACGCTGATAACTGATAGAAACTCAGACGACTGTGTCAACATTTTCATCAGACGACAACGTTCAGAGAGACTTTAAACAATGAAAGTGAGAGGGACAAAAGTTTTCTCTCTGTTAGCCCACAGATCATTCCAAACCACAGACACACAGAAAAGTCAACAACTGTTGTTACAGATGTTACTTTTATTTAGATCTCCAGACACATATTTCAGTTACACTGCTGTAGCGCTGTTAAAGTTTACAAATATATCAGCAAATTTACAACCTCACTTTCACCTTTTTCCTCCATCCATCTTCTCAGTTCTCACTTTCCCTCCACATAATCAGAGCAGGATGTGTAGTGTAGAGCCCCGCTAGCAGCAGCTGGACGTGGTAATGTTCACGAAACCCAACAGAATCAGTCTACTGATAATTTAGCTTTGCTTTAGAGTCATAACAGCAGTTGGGATTAAAAATGTAAAGATTGTCCTGGGGTGGTGAAAGAAAAGTTCTGACTTTCAAATTCTATCACTAATCAGAAACACTTTGTAAATGTGAATGATTAGACCTCTTATATGCGACAACCTCCGTGTAGTGTTCCACAGGGATCCATTGTTGGATCCCTTTTATTCTCATCTACATAAATAACTGGTCACTGATTTTGCAGATGATACTGTTTTATTTCTTTCACATAAACACACTTGTTTCTCGGGCAAATTCCTAATCAGACTCAATGTTTAAACAAATAAACTCTTTAAATGTCTCTTTAAAAATCTATTTATGTTTTTTCATTGGTAATAAAAGTGTCGGTCGAAGATTAATTTTGCTTTGATTGTGGTGCTACTGAAAATTTTGGGGGATTGACAGATCATGAATAGTCACATGTGATTTAATGTCAGCTGGACTTTGTAAACCCTTTTCCTGACTGCTAGCGGGGCAGTGATACTAATTTTCCCTCTTTCAAGTATGTAAGAAAGAACAGTAAAGTAAGGCCACACCATAGTCACAGAAACTGATCTCTCTTTCTCTTCCATCTGATGGAGGGCAGGAGGTGACAACCCACTCCAACCTCCGACCTGGCGGCCATCTTACAGCACAACAGGCCTTTGTTCATCTTCCACATCCTGGTAGCTTCTATGAAACATAAAAAATACCCCACAGAGTGGCCAGAGGTAAAGTACACACTGAAGAACCCACACACACACACACACACAAACAACCACACAGGTTACACGTTAATGGAAGCAAAAAAATAAATTAAAAAAAATTTGAATGTTTGAAGCAACTGAGCAACTGTGAAATGAAATCACTACTGAATACTTAATGCAGACACCTACAGTAAACACAGCTGAGTTTAAAGCACTAAAATGTTTTTAACAGCATTTGTAACGACTTCAGAATTTTATTTTCTGATTAAGATGTGGGATGTGTTGATATATTTTAGGTTTTAGGAGCAGACATGTATGACAGAGAAAAAAAGAGAGAATTTTCTCAATCTCAAAAGGAAGAAATTTATCCTTTAGTTTATCGGACACTTTCAAATTCAAGCTCACCAAATGGAGTGGTGCAGTGATGATGTGTTTCTGTAGTCCAGCCCTGAAGTCAGCATCAGCCTGGTTCCTCCACAAAAAGCCAATGGGAT